>JAMYXO010007823.1:0-11624 GCA_033310375.1 Conus canariensis
TTGGTATTTAAAAAAAAGGGGGGGGAAAAATAAAAATTGGGGGGAGGATGATGGGTTTTTTGGGGGGGGGGGGGGGAAGGAATATATGGGGAATTGGGGGGGGTAAAAAAAAATGAGGGGGGGAAGGGGGTTGTGAGTTTTTGTTAGGGATTTTGGGGGGGGTTTTTAAATTTGAGGGGGGTTTTGGTTTTTAAAAATTTGGGGGGGGTTGGGGGGGGTGGGGTTTTTTTTTTTGGGGGTTTTTGGTTTTTTGTTTGTTTTGTTGGGGGGGGGTTTGGGTGGGGGGTTTTGGGGGGGGTGTGGGGTGGGGGTTTTGGGTGGGGGGTGGTTTGTTTTTTGGTTTTGTTTGGGGTTTGGGGGGGGTTTTGGGGGTTTTTAAGAAAAAATTTGGGGTGGGGGGGTTTTTTTGGGGGGGGGTTGGGTGGGGTGGGGTTGGGGGTGTGGGGGGGGTTGGGTTTTGGGTGGGGGGGGGGGGGTGGGTTGGGGGGGGGTTGGGGGGTGTGGGTTTGGGGGTTTGTGGGGGGGGGGGTTTTTGGGGGGGGGGGGGTTTTGGGGTTTTGGGTTTTGGGGGGGGGTTTTGGGGTTTTGGGGGAAAAGGGGGGGTGGGGGTTTTGGAGGGGGGTTGGGGTGTTGGTTTGGTTTTTTGGTTATGGGGGGGGGGTTTTGTTTTTTTGGGGGGTTTGGTTTTGGGTTTTTTGGGGTTTTTTTTTTTTGGGGGGGGGTTTTGGTTGTTGTTTTGTTTGTTTGGGGGGTTGGAAAAGGTGGGGGGGGGGTGGTTTTTATTTTTTTGGGGTTTGGGGGGGTTTTTTTTTGTGGGGGTTTTTGGTTTTTGGGTGGGGGTGGGGGGGTTTTGGGGGTTTGTTTGGGGTTTGGGGGGGTGTTTTTTTTATGGTGGGGGGTTTTTTTAGTTGAGGGTTGGGGGGGAAAGAGGAAGGGGTTTTTTTTTTTTGGTTTTTGTTTTGTGGGTTTTTTGAAGGTAATAAGGTTGGGGGGGTTTTTTGGGGGTTTTATGGGGGGTTTTTTTTTGTTTTTTGGGGGGTGGGGGGGGTTGGGGGGGGGTTTGGTGGGGTTGTTTTTTGGTTTTTTTTTTGGGTTTGGGGGTTGGGGGGAAAGGGGGGGGGGGGGTTTTTGGTTTTGGGTTTTTTTTTTAAGGGGGGGGTTTGTTTTTTGGGGGGGGGTGGGGGGGGGGGGTTGGATTTTTGGGGGAGGGGTTTTATTTTTTTTTGGGGTTTGGGGTGAGGGTTGTTTGTGGAGTTAGTTTTGATTGGGAGAGGGGGGGGAAGTTTTGTTTTGGGGGTTTGGTTTTGGTTTTTGGGGGGTTTGTTTTGGGGGGAAATTGGGGGGGGGGGGGGGTTTGGGGGGGGGGGGGGGGGGTAGGGGGGTTGGGGGGGTGATGTGTGGATTTAGGTGTGGGTTTGGGGGGGGGGAAGGGGAAGGGGGGGGTGAGGTTTTTGGGGTTGTTGGGGGGGGGGTTTGGGTTGGGTTGGGGGGTTTTGGATTATTTTTATTGAATTTGGGGTTTGTGGGTGTATGTTTAGGGGGGGATTAAGTTTAAGGGTGTTGGTTGGATTGGGGTGTGTTTTATTAGATTTGGTTTGTAAGGGGTTTTGGGGGTTATTGGGTTGGGGAGGGTTTTTTTGGTTTTTGAAGGGAAAAGGGTTATTTGTTTTTTGGGGGGGTGGGTTTTGGTTGGATTTTTTAGGGGGTTGGGGAAATTATGAGGGATTTTTTATTTTATTGGGTTTTTGGTTAAAGGGGGGTGATAATTATGGGTATGTGTTGGTGATTTGTTTAAAATATAAGGGGGATGTGGGTGTTAATTATATGTGATGGGTGGGGGGAATGGAAAGGTTGGGGGGGATTTTTGGGGGAGAAGGGGGGTTGGGGGGGGGGTGGTTTGGGGGGTTTGGTTTTGGTGTTTTGGGGGTGTAGGGATGGTGTTTTGGGGGGGGTATTGTGGGTTTTGATGTGTGGTGTAGTAGGGGGGTTTTTTGGGGTTGGTTTGAATATATTGTAGGTATTTATGGGGGGAGTTGTTTAATTTTTTGATTATTTTTTGTGGGGTTTTGTTTAGGGTTTTTTTTGTGAATTGGGTAGTTGTATAGTTGGGAAGTTTGGTTGTTAGGGTTTTATTTGGATTTGGGTTTTTTGGGGTGGGTTTTTTTGGGGATGTTTTTTTTTTAGGGGGGGTGGGGGGTTTTGTTTGTATGGGTGGGGGTGTTTGTGAAGGGTTTTGAGTTTTGTTTTTGGGTTTTAGGGAGAGGGGAGGGGTTTGATGTGTAGGTTTTTTTAGGTGAATTTTGGGGGGGGGTTTTTAAATTTTTTGGGGAAAGGTTGAGAGGATTTTATAAAAGGTGTGATTGGATTTTTGGGAGGAGGGGGGTATGGGGTTTTGGAATTGGATATGGAATATTTAATTTTAATGGTGGGGGGGGGATTTAGGGGGGGTTGGTTGTTGGGAAGGGTTTTAGGGTGATTTTTGTTGAAATTGGGGGTTTGGGGGGGTTTGGGGTTTTTGGGGTTGGTTATTTTGGAAAAGTGGGGGTAATTTAAAATTTTGGGAGTTGGGGGAAATTTGGGGGTATAAAAGGGGGGTTTTTTGGTTGTTGTTTGGGGATGGGTTTTTGGGGGTAGGGGGTTTTTGGTTTTTTGGGGGGGGGTTGGTTTTTTGTTTATGGGGTGGTGGTTTTTTGGGGGTGGTTTTTTTTGGGGGGGGGGGGGGGGGGGGGGGGGGGGTGGGGGTTGTGGGGGGGTGTTGGTGTGGGGGGGTTGTGGTGGGGGGGGGGGGGGGGGGTGGAAGGGGGGTGGGGTTTTTTTTGGGGGGGTTTTGTGGGGGGGGGGGTTGGGTTGGTTGGGGTTTTTGGATTATTTTTTGGGTAATTTTTTTTGAGGTGTATTTTTAGGGTTTTGGGATTAAAATTATGAAGGTTGGGTTGGAAATTTTATGTGTTTTATATTTGTTTGTAAGTTTTTGGGGTTTTTGGGTTTTGGTAGGGATTTTTGTTTGGTTGAAGGGAAAGGGGTGTTGATTTGTTGGTATGGGGATGTGGTAGGGTTGTTGGGTGGGATTTAGTAGGGGGGGTAAGTTAAGAGAGAGATTATTATTATTAGGTGTTTTGTGTTTAAAGGGAGTGATGAGATTATAGGGGGGTATGTGTTAGGGGAGTTTGTTGAAAGGGTATAAGGGGTTTAGGTGGGGAGTGTATAATATATTATTATGGGTTGGGGGAATGGGAATGGGTTTGGGATTTTTGGGGTAGATATGGGTTGGGTGGGGTGTGTTTGGTTGTTTAAGGGGTTTGAGTTAGGATGGTTTTTTGGGTGGGGTAGTTGTGGGTTTGGGGAGTGGTGTGAGGTATGGTGGTTTTTGGTTGGTTGGTTTGAGATATATTGTAGTGGATTTATGGGGTAGTTTGTTAATTTTGATTATTTTGTTGTAGGTTTTGTGTTTAGGTTTGTTGTGTGAATTGTGTATGTGGTGATAGTTGGAAGTTTGGTGTGTTAGGGTTTTATTTGGTATTTGGGGTTGTTGGGGTGGTTGATTGGGATGTTGTTTTGTAGGGGTGGATGGATTTTGTTGTTGTAGGGTGTGTGTTTGTAAGGTTTGTGAGTTTTGTTTTGGTTTTAGGGAGTAGGGAAGGTTTAGTGTGTAGGTTTTGTTAGGTGTAATTTGTGGATGGTTTAAATTGTGTGTGTAATGGTTGAGAGGGATTTAGTATAAAGAATAGTGATTGGAGTTTAGGGGAGGAGGGGGGTATGTTAGATAGTTGAGATATGAATATTATAGTAATTGAAAGTATGGGGTGGGAGGATTTAGAGAGGAGGTTGGGTAAATATGGGAAAGGAATTGTAGGTGAGTAATTGTGTTGGAATTGGTTGGGGTAGATATGTGAAGTTAAATAGGTTTATTGTTGGTAATGTGGTGGTAATGTAATAGTATAGAAGTAATGGGAAAATGGGGAGATATAAAAGGTAATGTTAGATGTTGTTGTAAGGGGATAATAGAGTGGGATGTGTAGGTGAGAGAATAAGGTGAATATTGGGGGGAGGGGTAATAGAAATATGAAAAGTTGGTAGAGTAATGGAGTAAAAGTGTGGGTGTGTAGGAGGAGTTATAAATTTGGGGGAGTAGGAGGGTTGATTGTTTAATGAGTTTAGTGGTGTTATAATTATAATGAGAGTTAGAAGATGTAAGGGAAATAGTATGAAGAAAAAAAGATTAGAGATGAATAAAAAGAATTTTTGTAGATAAGGAAAGAAGTAGAGAGAAGTAGAGAAGGATTGAAGGATAAGGGTTAAAGTAAAAGAATAAGTAGAAAAAAATAAGGGAGAGATGAGGATAGTGGTAAAGGAGAATAAGTAGGAAAGAATGGTAGGAGAGATAGAAAAATTAGTTAAGGAGAGGAAGTGGATTTTTGTAGTAGTAATGAGGAGTAGAAAGAGAAGTGTTAAGATATTTATAAAAGGAGAGGGGAAGAAGATAGAAATTAGGGGAGATGGATATAGTGTAAAGGGGGAATTGAAAGGAGATATAGGGAATGGAAGGTGAAGGAGAAATAAGTAAAGAGGTATGTAAGTTTGTTGTGTAAAATTTGTGGTAAAAATATTGAAGGGGTAAGGGGGTAGAAAAATAATAAGGTGGGATAGAGAGAGAGAGATTATTATTATTAGTTGTTTTTTGTTTAGAGATATAATATGATTGAGGGAGTAGAAAAATAAAAGTTAAATGGGAAAAAAGAAGTATAGAAAGGGAAAGTGTAGGTGGGTAGAATGAGTTAAAGAAGTAAGGTTTAATGAATATGAAAATGGTAAGATAAGGGGTATATAAAGAGAATTTAATAGAAAGAGAGAAGTTGATAAGTAAAAATTAGGGATAAGGAGAGTGATTAAAAAAATAGTTAGGAAGGAGATAGGGTAGATGAAAGATAGATAATGGTGTAGATAGGAGGGTTGAAATATAGAAAGAGTAGGGAATGATTGAATAAGGATTGAAAATGTAGAGAATATGGTATGTAGATGAGTATTTTAAGAGAATAAGGAGAAAAGAATGGAAAATATAGGTAAATGGAAATATTATAGATTGATTGTAATGAATTGATGATGAAGGGGTAGGAGGTGAAGTAAATGGAAAAAGGTATGAGGTGAAATTAGGTAAAAGTGTAGGTGTATAGAGAGAAAGAGGGTGATTGTAGGTAAGAGAAGGAGTATGTGGGTAAGTTTAGAAAATTTTTGAGAGGAGTAATAGTTAGTTGTATTATGTAGTAGAAAATTAGGAGTGTTAGGAAAGTGAGGAAGTGAAGTTTTATAAAAATTGAGGATGTTGAGTTAGTTGATGTGTTTGTATGAAAGAATTATTGAAGGTAGGTAGATGGTGTATATAAGGTTTAGAATAGGTTTAGTGATATATTGTGGAGTGGATTAGTTGATAGTTGGTGGGAGAATAGAGGGAGATAGTGGTATTTAGGTATTGGTAAGTGATGAGGTTGTAAAGGTAATAATTGGAGTTTGAGTTAATATGGAGGTAGTATATGTTATGAGTATGGTGAAAGGTGATGAAGTAATTGTGGTGAGAATGAAGATTATTTATAATATGTTGGGATTAATGGTAGTGAAGGGGGTGGTGTTATTGGTATGGGTATGGGAGGGGGAATAGATGTGTAGGAGTGTTGGTGGGGGTGATGTGTAGGGTTGATTTTTTTTGGGAGTTGGGGTGAGGGTTGTGGGATTGTGGAGTGATTGTTTTGAGTGGTGAGAGGGAGAATAGTTTGTTTGTGGATGTGTGGTTTTGTGTGTTTGTTTTGGTGGGAATTTGGGAGGTTAGGGGGGGTTTGGTGTGTTGGGTGTAGGTGGGTAGTGGTGTTGTGGTGATGTGGTAGGAGTTGAGTGTGGTTGTGTGGGGGGGAGATGGAAGGGGTGAGTGTTTTTGGAGGTTGTTGTGGGGGTGTGGGTGGTTGTGGGGGTTGTTGGGATTGTGTTGATGTGAATTGGAGGTTTGTAGGTGTATGTTTAGGGGTGTTGATTAGAGTTATGAAGGTGTTGGGTGTGGAATTGAGTGTTATATTATGATTGTTTGTAAGGTGTTTGGTGGGTTATTGGTTGGTATGGATTTTTTGTTTGTGTGAAGGGAAGAGGGTGTATTATGTTGATGTATGGGATGTGGTAGGGTGTTGGGTGTGATTTAGTAGGGTTGTAAGTTATAGAGAAGAGATTATTATTATTATGTGGTTTTTGTTTAAAGGGTGATGAGATTAGGTAGGGTATGTGTTAGGTGAGTTTGTTGAAAGATATAAGGTGATGTGAGGAGTGTATAATATATATGTGATGGGTGGGGGGGAATGGAATGTTGGGGATTTTGGGGTAGATAGTGGTTGGGTGGGGGGTGTGTTTGGTTGGTTTAGGTGTTTGAGTTAGGATGGTGTTTTGGGTGGTAGTTGTGGGTTTATGGATTGTGGTGTAGGTATGGTGTTTTGGTTGGTTGGTTTGAGATATATTGTAGGTGGATTTATGGGGGTAGTTTGTGTTAATTTTTGAGTTATTTTGTTGTAGTGTTTGTGTTTTAGGTGTTGTTGTGTGAATTGTGGGTATGTGTGTATATTGGGAAGTTTGTGTGTTAGGGTTTTATTTGGAGTTTGGTTTGTTGGGTGGGTGATGTGGGATGTTGTTGTTTGTAGGGGGTGGGATGGGATTTTTTGTTTATGGGTGTGGTGTTTGTGAAGGTTTGTGAGTTTGTGTTTTGGTTTTAGGAGAGGGGAAGGGGTTAGTGTGTAGGTTTTTGTTAGGTGTAATTTGTGTGGGATGGTTTAAATTTGTTTGTGAATGTTGAGAGGGATTTAGTATAAAAGATATGTGATGTGGGGAGTTTAGGGAGAGGGGGGGGTATGGGTTAGGATAGTTGAGGATATGGGAGATATATAGTAGATTGAAGTATGGGGTGGGAGGATTTAGAGGGAGGAGTGGGGTGTAAATATGGAAGGGAATTGTAGGGTGAGTAATTGTGGTAGAATTGGAGTTGGGTAGATATGTGAGAGTTAAGAGTAGTTTTGTTGGTAAGTGTGGTGGGTAATGTATTAGTGATGGAAGGGAAGGGGGAAGGGAAAATGTGGGAGATATAAAAGGGTTAAGGGTTTGGGTGGGTTGGGGTTAAGGGGGAGGGAATAGAGTGGGGTGTGTAGTGGAGAAATTAGGTGATATTGGGGGGAGGGGGGAAGAGAAATATGAAAATTGGGTAGATAATGGATAAAAGTGTGGGGAGGTGGTAGATGAGGTTTTAAATTTGTGGGGGGTAGGGGGTTTGATGTGTTTAATAGGTTTGATGGTTTATAATGGTATTTAAGAGGAGTTAGAGTGGTAAGAAGGATATATGGAAAAAAATTAGGGGAGTGAATAAAAAGAATTTTGTGTAGATAAGGAGTAGAGAGAGAGGAGGAGAGGATTGATAAAAAGGGGGTTTAAATAAAAAATAATAGGGAAATAAAAATAAGGGGGAGTGAAGGGGTAAAGAGAATGATAGTAAAAATTTGGTAGGGGGAGAGTAGAAAATTAGTTTGGGTAGAAGGGGATGGATTTTTGGGTAGTTGTAATGAAGGGGGAGGTAAAAGGAATGTTAAGGGATATTTATAAAGGAGAGGAGGGGAAGAATAAGAATTGGGGGGAGGAGGATGGATATGTAAGGGAGGGGAATTAAAGGAGTATATGGAAAGGGAATGAAGGGAGAGAGTATAAGGTAAAGTGGGGTGTAAGTTTGTTGGTTTAAAAATTTGGTGGTAAAAATGGGTGAGGGGGTAAGGGGTAGAAATATAAGGTGGGGGTAGAGAAGAGAGATTTTATTTATTAGTGTTGGGGGTTTTTTTTGTGTTTGATGAATTATAATAGATTGGGGGAGTAGAAAAATTAAAGTTAAATGGGGGAAAGAAAAAGTATGAAAGGGGGGAAGTAGGGGGGTAGGGGAGTGTTAAAAGGAGTTGGTTAATTATATGTTAGATAAGGGGTATATAAAGAGAATTTTAATAGAAAGAAAGTTGATAAGGGAAAATTAGGGTAAAGATTAAAAAAATAGTTAGGGAAGGAGGGGTAGGAAAAAATGGGATAATGGGTGTAATAGGAGGGGTTGAAAATATAAGGGGTAGTGAAGGGTTAGGGGGAAAGTTGGAAAATGGTTAGAATATATGGTATGTAGATGAGGGTTTTTGAAGAAAGGGGGAAGGGAAGGAAAATATTGGTAAATGGGATTTATTGGTTGTTTTGGGGGTTGAGGAGATTGATGTATGAAGGGGTTTTGGGGGGGTGTGTAAATTGGTGTTTGGGTATGGGGGGTGGGTTTAAGGGTATAGGGGTGGTAGGGTTGTATAGAGTTGGTTATTTTGAAATTTTGGGTAAGGGGATATTGTGGTGGGGTTTTGGTTGTTAGAGGGGGTAATGGGTGGGTTTGGGTGGTTGTTTTGTAGAAAATTGGGGGGTTTTGGTTTTGGGGGGGGTTTTTTAAAAGGAAAGGGGTTGGGGGGGGTTTTTAAGGGGGGGAAGGTTTTTTGGATATGGGGGGTGTATGGGGGGGGTTTGGGTGTGTTGGGGGGGGGGAGAGTTTTAGGGGGGTGTGGGGTTTGGGTTTTTGGGGGTTGGGTGGTTGGGGAATAAATTTTGGGGGGTTTTTTTTGGGTTGGTTTTTTTTGAGTGGGGGGAAAGGGGGGTTTTGGGTTTATTTTTTGGGGGAGGTTTTGGGTTTTTTTTTTGGGGTTTATTGGGGGGGGGGTGGGTTTTTGGGTGAGTGTTTGGGGGGGGGGTTTGTGGGGGTGTTGGTGGGGGTTTGGGGGGTTTTATTTTTTTTGGGATTTTGGGTGGGGTTTTGGGATTTGGGGGATGTATGTTTTGAGTGGGAGGGGAAAAAATTTTGTTTATTGGGTGGGGTTTTTTGGTGGTTTTTTTTGGTGGGTTTTGGGGGGGGTTTGGGGGTTGGTTTTAGGGGGGTTTTAGTGGTGAAGTGGGAGTTGAGGGGGGGGGGGGGGGGGGAGGGTAAGGGGGGGTGGGTTTTTTGGAGGGGTTTTTGGGGGGGGGGTTGGTTGGTTTGGGGGTTTTTTGAATGTTTATTGAATTGGGGGGTTGTATTTTTAGGTTTTAGGGTTTGGATGGTGTTTTGGGTTGGTATTGTGGGTTTTTGGGGATTTGGTTTTGGGATGGGGGTTTTTGGGTTTGGGTTGGGTTTTAAATATTGGGTGATTTATGGGGGGAGTTTTAAAATTGTTGGGGTTATTTTTTGTAGGTTTTTTTGTTTAGGTTTGGGTTTTTTTAATTTGGGTTGTTGGGATAGTTGGAATTTGGTGTGTTTGGGTTTTTTTTGGGGATTTGGGTTTTTGGGGTGGGGTTTATTGGGATGTTTTTTTGTAGGGGTGGGGGGGGGTTTTTGTTGTAGGGGGTGGGGGTTTGTGATGTTTTTTATTTTGTTTTGGTTTTTAGGGAGAGGGGAGGGGGTTTTGGTTTTGGGTTTTTTTTAGGGGAATTTTGTGGGGTGGGGTTTAATTTGTGTGTAAGGTTGAGGGGGGGTTTTTTAAAAATAGTGATTGGATTTAGGGGAGGGGGGGGGTATGTTTGATAGTGGGGAATGAATATATATAATTGAAAATAGGTGGGGGGGTTTAAGGGGGGGATTGGGTAAATATGGGAAAGGGGAATTTAGGTGAAGTAAATTGGGGGGTTTTTTTTGGAGGGGGGGGTGTTTGGGATTTAAGGGGGTTTTTTGTTGGTTAAGGGGGGGAGTTAAGGTTGAATGGGGGGAGGTGTGGAGTTTTTAAAAAAGGGTTTTGGGGGGTTGTAGGGATTTTGGTTTTTGGGGGGGGTTTGGGGGTAGGGTGTTTTTGGGGTGGGGGGTTTGTTTGGTTTTGGGGGTTTTGGGGGTTTTTTGGGGGGGGTGGTGGGGGTTTGTTTGGGGGGGGTTTTGGGGGGGGTTTTTTGTTTTTGTTTTTTTTTTTTTGGGGGGGGGGGGTGGGTTTTTTTGTTTGGTTTTTTTTTGGTTTGGTTTTTGGGTTTTTTTTTGGGGGTTTTGGGTTTGGGGTGGGGGTTTGTGGGGGGGGTTGGGGGGGGTTTTTTTGGGGTTTTGTTTTTGTTTTTATTTTGGGGGTGGTGGTTTTTGGGGGTGAGGTTGTTGGGATTGTGTGGAGTGATAGTTTTTTTGAGTGGTGAGAGGGGAAGGGAATATTGTTTATTGGATGGTGTGGTTTTGTGTGTTTTTTTTGGTGGGAATTGGGAGGTAGGGGGTTTGGTGTGTTGGGTGTTGGGTGGGTGTGGTTAGTGGGTGATGTGGTGGGATTGAGTGTGGGGTTTTGGTGGGGGAGAGGGAAAGGGGGGGGGTGAGGTGTTTTTGGGGGGTTTTTGGGTGGGGGGTTGGGGTTTTGGTTGGTTGGGGGGTTTTTATTAGTTTTGATTGGGAATTGGAGTTTGTAGGTGTATGTTTAGGGGTGTTTGTTTTAAAAGTTATGAAAGGTGTTGGGTTGGAATTGGAGTGTGTATATTAGATTTGGTTTGTATTTTTTGTTTTTGGTTGGTATGGATTTTGTTTGTGTGGAAGGGGAAGAGGTGTTATTATGTTATGTTGGGTTTTTGGTAGGGTTGTTGGTGTGGGGATTTATAGGGTTGTAAGTTATAGGAGAGAGATTATTATTATTATGGTGGTTTTTTTTTTAAAGGGAGTATGAGATTAGAGGGTATGTGTTAGGTATTTTGGGTTAAGATATAAGGGTAGGGTGGGAGGGAGTGTATGATATATTTTGAGGGGTTGGGGGGGAATGGAATGGTTGGGGGATGTGGGAGATGGGGTTGGTTGGGTGGGGGGGTGTGTTTGGTTGTTTGGGTTTTGTTGGTGAGGTTAGGATGGTGTTTTGGGGGTTTATTGTGGTTTTTGGGGATGTGTGGTGTGGGAGGGTTAGGGTGGTTTTTGGTTGGTTGGTTTGAGATAATTGTAGGTGATTTATGGGGGTAGTTGTGTTAATTTGTTGGATTATTTGTTGTAGGTTTTGTGTTTAGGTGTTGTTTGGGTAATTGTGGTATGTTGTATAGTTGGAAGTTGTGGTGTGTTAGGGTTTTATTTGGGTTAGTTTGGGGTTTGTTGGGGTGGGTTGATGTGGGGAGTTGTTGGGTTTTTAGGGTGGATGGGGAGTTTTGTTGTTGTATGGGGTGTGTGTTTGTGAAGGTTTGAGTTTGTTTGTTTTAGGGAGAGGGGGGGGAGTTTTGGGGTGGGTTTTTTTTAGGGTAATTTTTTTGGGGGTTTTTTAAATTTGGGGGTGTAATGGGGGGAGAGGAGGGGTTTTATAAAAGTAGTGATTGGGGTTTTTTGGGGAGGGGGGGTATGTTGGATGTTGGAAAAATTTTTGGGTTTTTTATATAGTTTTAAAGTATGGGGGGGGGTTTAGAAGGGTTTGGGGAAAATGGGGTTTTTTTTTGGTGTGTATTGGGGTTTGAATTTTTAGTTTGGGGGGAGTTTTTTTTGGAGGGGGTTTGGGGGGGGGTTTTTTTTTTTTTTGGTAAGGAGATATTTTTTTTTTAAATTTTTGGGGGGTAATTGTGGTTTTATTTGGTAATGTGGGTGTTGGGTTTAAGGGGGGGGTTTTTTGGGGTGGGGTTTTTTTTTGGAAAATTTG
>JAMYXO010007824.1:5000-10000 GCA_033310375.1 Conus canariensis
ATCGCATCATCATTTACATTAAAGATGAGCAAGCACACCACACCTGGACAATACCGGTTATGTGGGGCACTGCGCCCATACCTTTGCACTTAACTGATGATGGGCGCAGTTTGAAGAGGCTGTTATCAATCTATGGCCCTGATTTAGCCAAAGGCACTGACGTCTATGAAGTCTTTGTATTTTCAGCACCAAAACCCTGGTGTGTGCCACGTTTGGTCCTCAAATCAGCAAGAATTCTGGCACAAAAGTACGCTCTGATTTGGAGATTTGGTGCCTTTAGTCCTCAATGTACATTCGGCATATTGGCAGACTGTGTTTTAAGGAATATACACAGTTATCAGTTTTGATACTGAACCAGTATCTGATGTTGATATATTATTTTGTCTACTGAATGGAGAGCAATAGAAAGCATTGGTTTGGCCATAGGATCTTGACAGGTACAAAGATAAAACAGCTATTCAAACGCCATTAGAGTTATAACAATGGATGTAAATACAGTTTGGTGTGGAGACACCATCTGCCACACTGGCCAATGTGTTAATGATATTCAAGTGAGAGACATTAACCGGATGCATCATCTTATTTACTTCATGGAGTGTTCAGCACACTCCAAACAGCTGATCTGATGGTTAGACGTTCAAGAAGGATTCCAAGAAATTGATTTTCTGGAGCATGTGAGATGACTGTTGGGGGAAATTGAAACAAGAACAAAAGCAGAATAACTGGACCGCCAAATGAAGGAACAAACAAGTTACAAATAAACACAACGCGTTTCGACCTATTGGGTCTTCTTCAGTAAGGACAAATAACATTCAAAACAATGAAAAGGAAGAACGAACAGACAGTCACTTACATCTTCGACATCGGAGCAAAATTTTGGTTAAAAAAACAAAGAAAATTTTGAGTCAATTTAGACAATTTCTATGCCTTCAAAATACCTCAGAGCAGATAATTAATTTACTACCCAGACTAGACCATAAAATCTAACCCAACTTCAGTCTGGGAATCACAGGAATTCTTTAACATGGAGGGCTCTATTCCTGTTAGGATACATATTCACCATTGAGTCTTCATGAGTGCAAGCAAGCGATCTCACAAACCTTCTGTTCAGGTCGCAGACAGAATAAATCATGCTGTATAGTCTTCAGCAGATACCGCGCCCAAGATACCTGAAGAGGAAGGGTGGGGATGGGGGATGGATGCAGTGTCAGTGATCGGAATTCACCTAGTTTCATCTAAATTGTAGTTTTCAAAAGTGTTTCTACTAGCGCCTACTATAGTCTCACGTCCAGTTTGTGCTAAACGCCACTTTTTCAATGCCGAGTATCATCCAGCTGTTTAGTTGGTGGCACACCTCTATTGTTGTTGTGTGATTTGTCTTTGATAGCTGTTTACTTGGTGGCACACCTCTATTGTTGTCGAACTTGTAGTAGTTCAGTACCCAGAGAGCCGCTATCAGGGACATTCCCTGTCTCTCCTCTGCTGGTCCTGCTTAGAAGTCCACAGGGTCAGACCTGCTTCTTCTACAAGCCTTCCATGGTGCCAGCAACTTCTGGTGATGCTGGCTGCACACCAAAAATGAGTGCACCAAGGCCTGACTTAAGGAGTCGAGTATTTATAGCCTGGCACAATTAGATTGTTTTGAGAATTTGTTTGCGTCTAAAAGTTGATTCACCTTCCTTTCTTCCATGTGCCCATCAAGGTACATGCCAGGTGGTTCCATGCAGACAGATTAAAATGGAAGGAGTGTGGCTATTTTGGGGAAACCACCTGGCACAAAGATAGGGTCACGGGTGAATGCACAGGCCTGACATGTCGCGTCAAGTAAGGGGTGCTCATGTATTTCTTTCTTTTTTTTTTTTTTTGCTGTCCCAACCTCTGCACCGACTCAGAGGCAGTGCACCCACGCCGCTCTTTTCGACACCCCGCCCACAGCCTTCTCTCACCATTCCTGTTCCTTCTCGCTATTGACTGGGTCATGAAGACGTCAACCGCAGGCAAGCACAATGGCATCCAGTGGACTCTTTGGAAGCAGCTGGACGACCTAGACTTTGCCGATGATTTGGCCCTTCTTTCACACACCCAGCTACAGATGCAAAACAAGACCACAACAGTGGCAGAAACTTCATCCAGCATTGGACTGAACATCCACGAAGGAAGGAGCAAAGTCATGAAAGCCAATGCCACAAACCAAGACCCCATCATGCTAGAAGGCAACGCGCTGGAGGAGGTGGACAACTTCACTTACAGTGGCACCATCGTCGACATACAAGGTGGCACAGATGCTGATGTCAGAGCCAGAATCGGGAAAGCGAGAGCAGCCTTCCTCCAGCTGAAGAATATCTGTAACTCAAATGTCATCTCCAAGAAAACCAAGATAAGGATATTCAATAGCAACGTCAAATCAGTACTTCTTTATGGAGCTGAGACGTGGTGAACCACAGTTACCATTACCAACAAGATCCAGACTTTCATTAATTCCTGTCTGAGGCGCATACTGAGGATCCACTGGCCAGACAGGATCAGCAACGTGGACCTGTGGCAACAGACGAATCAGAAGCCAGCCGATCGAGAGATTCTCCATAGGAGATAGAGGTGGATAGGCCACACCCTAAGAAAGCCTGCTGACAACACCACCAGGCAGCCATTGTCCTGGAACCCACAGGGGAAAAGAAAGAGAGGCCGCCCAAGGAACTCCTGGCGCCGAGACATGCAGGCAGACATGATAGCGTTGGGGAAAACCTGGAACCAGCTGGAGAGAATCGCCCTGGACCGTGATGCCTGGAGGACCCTTGTCGGCCCGTTCTGATCTAACATACGCAGGACACCACCTATTAAGCCCCCTACTGACGATAATAATTGCTTACGCAGAGCTGGCATGAGTGAGCTCTCCCTCCAGGGGCGCCACCACGTCCGTCCAACGACAGCCCCCATAGACTCGCCGATACCAGTGACCCCGACGGAACCAAACCAAGGTCATAGACGTGGAGAGGACATCGAAATTGGGGTCACCATGAGAGCAGGGCATGAAGGGCCACATAATTTGAGACATTTTTTTTTTATGCTGATCGATGAGAATGAGGATGATTAAGATGATGCTACAGATTCCATTTCGGTCTGAGACTACATGACAGGGCTGTACTCTACGCTTCCTTTCATAATATATCCCGGCGTCAACCAGGCCCGAGAGATACAGGCACCTGCAGTGTTGGTCAGGAAATTTGCGCAACACTCTCAGAGACGCATCCATTAAGTGGATGAAACTCGACTGTGTGGTCCCAGTCTCCCCAACTGAGTCCGCAGCGAACTCAACTCTGGGTAGGAGCCGGTTGGGGCAGAAAAACCCACATGACTCTGATGGAATTCGAACCCACGACCTCCCAGCCAGGAGTCCGCGACGCTAACCACTTCACCACGGCGGCTGGTAGCTGATGTATTTCTAGACTGTGAATGATTCAAATGGCAGAAATCCCTAAAAACAATTTAAATGAATGGTTGTGGTGTGTGTGTGTGTGTGTGTGTGTGTGTGTGTGTGTGTGTGTGTGTGTGTGTGTGTGTGTGTGTGAGCGCGCACGTATGTGTGTGTGTGTGTGTGTGTGTGTGTGTGTGTGTGTGTGTGTGTGTGTGTGTGTGTGTGTGAGTGTGTGTGTGTGTGTTGCCCCTGCATCGACATCATTATTTTACAGAGTTACCTTTCTGTAACCTTGATTCTGTTTTTAAAGTAGTGAGATGTAAATCATTGAGGTATTATGATCAAATAATGTATGTGTAAACGTTAACCCCTGTGAAATGTTCAATTGTTTATGTCTTAGAAATGTCTATTACTCGTTTCATGTATCTCTAAAATTCTGTCCCTTTTGCTGAAGTGATAACGTTTGCACCTTACAAGCAATATCCCTTGTTGTGAAATGTTCAGTTGTTAATGTCTTTTACTTGTTTTCTATGTGTTTATTAATATTCTGTCCACTTTTTTCGAGTGATAACTCTTGCACCTGACACAGTTTCTCTGTTTGGGGGTAATAAAGCGTTTCTTATCTTATCTGGTTTTAAAAGACTTTTGCACGGGAGTGACGTCAACATCATGGCTTCCATAGAACCTCTCACTCACTTCTCCCCCTCGAGTTCAAGTTTTTATCACCAGAGCCCAGCCGACCACACCTGGTCTTTCCTGGGTTAAGCTTAAAAATGTTATATACTATGTCCGACAAACATGAACAAACGAATTACAAGACAAAAACACGATTCAGTTAGACCTCCTAGGTCTTCTTGAGGTTCGTAATTTATTTTTGTTGTCCTGAGTGTTGTTTATCTTGCCTTAGAAGACCTTAGAGGTCGAAACGCTTCGTGTTTTGTCTTGTAATTTTTTTTTGTTTATTTTTGGATATAGTTCTTAACATGTTAAAGATTTCATTAGATTTCCACCTCCAGTCGCCTCACGTTGAATCTGACTTTTCAGGGCTGTCAAACTCACAAGAATACAAACAAACAAACAAACAAACAAAGCAAAACAAATCTGACATTACAAAACAAGTCAAACCATCGGGAAAAAACCTCACTATATTATGAACAAGAACCAAACATTAAAACACAGTTACGTCATTGGTAGTTAAACTGTTGACGAACAAGAAGGGTAACTCTTGCTCCCATGATAAAATGAACAGACACCCATAACTCCAAACCAGTGCTGCTAACGACACCAAACCGCCTGGCAGAAATGACAACTTTAGAGTTATGGGCGGCTATTCATCATCATGGGAGAAAGAGTTACCGTAGTTGTTCGTTAATTACTGTTGACTGTTCCCTGCCTCATTCAGATTTCCCTTCATCATAAATTATTGACATCTGCAGGTTTTTGAAGTAGGCCTTGTTGAGAGCGTCAGACATTCCCCTTAAAATTAACACTCCCAGATCAATGGGGGGAAAACAGCGGAAAATGAAAAAAAAAAAAAAAAGAAACTGCCATTGCCACAGAAACGCAAGTGCCCACTCATGACAATGTG
>JAMYXO010007825.1:0-11623 GCA_033310375.1 Conus canariensis
CTTTTCTTTTTTTGTATATACTGGGTTCCCTTTACTCTTTTTATGTGTCTTTTTTATTATGAAGCTTAAACTTCGTTTGTATAACTGTATCTTTTTTTTGCATGTACACTACTTTTTCCCCATTTTTTAAATTTTTAGGGTTTCATACTGCGTCGTATAATTTCCTTTTGACGTAGCCTCAAACTTTGGGCCCCAAAAAATTTCCCTTTTTTTTTTATAATGCAGGCTTTTACCCTATTGGGGGTTTTTAATTTTTCCCAATTGTTCAACAACCCCAGATCCGGGAAAAATAGGTTTAAAGGGTAAATGTTTTAAGTTAACTCCCTCAGGGAAACGGGAAACCCTTGACTTTTTAAAGAGTTTGGGACATCTTTGCGCGAAAATGAAACCCTCGGCCCAACGGGGCTAAGGAAAGGGGTTTTGTCTTTGACATTTTCCCAAAGGGGTTTAAACTCCCCTAAGAACTCTTCAACTCTTTCCCCAAAAAAGGGGGAGAAGATCACTTTGGTAATACGACAGAAAAGACAAACACACACACACACACACACACACACACACAACCCCACACACCACACAAAACAACACACACACACACCCACACACTCCCCACTCATTTCACTCCCCAAAACCCTACTTCTGTCTCTTTTTTCTCTCTCTCTCTCTTCTCTCTCTCTCTCTCCCCCTCTGTCCCCGGGTCCCCCTTTTGCACAAACCCCAAACCCCGCCCCACCACACACACCCACCCACAACCACACCCATTCCCACAAAACACACACACACACAACACCACCTGACAATATAACATTTACATTGCCAAAAACAATAAAAAACTGCAACAGAAAAGATATTTAGTTGGGCCTGATTATGGGTATGTTATATCACTCTTGCACACTGACGTGGCCACTAGAATAATGTCTTCGGCCCTGCCGGCGGCTCTTTTTTCACTTTTGGACGTCGTCCGGCTTTTCTCCCTTTAAGTTAAATTTAAAAAAATTTTGGGAAGCCCTCCACCCAAAATTTTACAGGGTTTTTCGTAGGTTTTTAAAAAATTTTTATGAAAGAAATTTGATTAACGCCTCCCAAAAGTTTCATGTTCCTTTGGGCCCAAAACTGCAGGTGTATTCCCCGGGCCGTTTTATGGGCAAACATATCTGAAAAAGGAGTAAAACGGTAAAACCATTCCCCGTAAACCCCGAAAAAAGATAAAGCAAACGCAAGGGCCTTTTGCATTCCCCACTGACCATTAAAAAAAAGTCCCGGGAAATCGGCCCCCTTTTATGCCCGCCACTGCGACCACAAATTTCGCCAAAAAACTGAACATTGATTGGGCGCTCTAGGTGCTTTTGAAGGGGGTGGCCCCTTTTGTTGAATCAAACCGTAATACTCTGCTACCAAACCACCAAACACTGCGCAGTTCCCCCCCTGGGGGGTTTCCTCATTATGTCCCCAAATTCGGGAGCTCCCCCGGCCCACCCGTCGAGCTGAGTCCCAAGAAAACCCAGCTTTGGGAAAAGCGGTCATGGGGGTTAATTCACTGGTTTTTTACAGGGGAAAAAGGGGAAAAAAGAACCGGGGGCCGATGGTTTAAAACACGGATGTCCATGAAACAGCACCTCAGGAGAGGGACGTGGCATTTAAACCCTTTAGGGCGACGTCCCTTTCCCACAACATTGGGTGACCGTGAGATCTTGGCCCCAGGAAGAAAAGTAAAGGCGATTAAAACCCGGGGTAGGACTAACGCAACCTATCAAAACTGGTTTTAAGGGGCCCCAGAAATAAATTTTGGCGATTACCGGTGGGAAACAAAACCCTTTCCCATCAACATTGGTTTTGCCGTGAATCAAGGCCCAAAAGAGTAGGTTCGAATTAAAAGGGGTAATAACTCTTTCCCACAGAAAATTGGGGAAAACCGTGAGATCAATGGTCTCAGGAAGATAGATGGGGATTACCCGGGGTAACTAAAGCTTTTTATCAAAACTGGGGGAACCGTGAATCAGGCCCGGAAAGATATATGGGGAATTTACCGGGGTAAGGGAAAAAATCTTCCCCATCAAACAAAAATGAAACCTTTAGATCATTGGCCCCCCCTTTGGGGGGAAAAGTATGGGGATTTTCCGGTTTTAGGACTGACTTTCCCTTTTTCCCCGTCAACCCCGGGGGCATTTTTATTTTATGCTTTTCCCCCATTTTAGGGCTTCAAGGTTTTCCCTCTCGCTTTTTCGCGACGCGTAATCCCCCAAAAACACATTTTTCGGGGATCAGGGGCCCTCGTCCCCCTTTTTTTCCCAAATCATCATCTCCCCAAATCATTTATCAACACATCCTTTAACATCACAATTTACCATCTTCTTTTTTCTTCCTTCTTCTTTTTCCTTTTTTCTTCCTTCTCTTTTTTTCTTTTTCTTCATCATCATCTTTATCATCTCAAACATCATCATCATCATCATCTTTTTCTTCTTTTTTCTTTTTTTGGGGGTTGGGGGGGGAAATGGGGGGGGGGAGGGGGGAGGGAGGGCTAGGGGGAAGTTACACTGCGTGATAAAGTAAAATAAGATGAGATGATAAATGAATGATGATAAAAATGATATGATGATCATCATCATCATCCTCATCACATCCCCAACTTTTCGGCGCGGCCGTCGTCGGGGTCGGGTGGGCCCTTTCGGGCCTTGCGCGTCGCGTGTCCGATATTTAAACATCAAACTTCACCCTTAAAAAAATCATCACATTTTTTTTCCCCAAACATCAATGTCATATGATTTCAAAAATTTATTTTGAGGAAAGACGGCGGGCAAAATTTTTTGAACTACAAAAGGCAAAAGTTGAGAGTTTGCGTGGGTTTTTTTAAAATAAGAATTTAAAAAACGCTGCCTGCCCAACCCAAACCTTCGTGATGGGTTTTAAAAAAAGAGGAAAAACCTCTACATGCCAAGCCGCACTGTCAAATGATGGTTTTAAAAAAAAAGGGCAACCCCTACATACCAAACCGCCCGTCAGTGATGGGGTTTTTAAAAAGAGGGCAAACCCGCTACATCCAAGCCAGCACGGGCAGTGGATTTTAAAAAAGAGGACCCTACTGCATGCCAAACCAGCACTGCAGGGTGGTTTTAAAAACAGAGGGCACCTACGGGATGGCCAACCAAACACTGTCCCTGAAATTTTTTAAAAAAAGGACACCTGTCAGCCCCAACCACACTGGGCATGATGGTTTAAAAAAAAGGACACCCTACGCAAGCCAAGCCACAATGTCAGTGAGGGGTTTAAAAAAGAGGGCACCTACTGCATGCCAAACCAAACCCCTGTCATGATGTTTAAAAATCAGAACACCTACCCTTCCAACCCACCTGGCATGATGGTTTAAAAACATAGGGCACCTTAAATCAAGCCCAACCCCCACTGCAGTGAGGTTTTTTAAAACCCGAAAACCCTAAAGGGTTTCCCAACCGGGACTGTCATGAAAAGGTTTTTAAAAACAGAGGACACCACTGCAACCAAACCAGCACTTTCATGATTTTTTTAAAAAAGAGGAAAACCTACGCAAACCAACCCCGCACTGTCCCGGGGATGGGGTTTTAAAAACAGAGGAAAACCTTTCTGGGATTGGGCCAAACCACCCCAATTTATGATGGGTTTTTAAAAAAAACAAAATGCACAAGCCAAGCCAGCACTTTCCCTATGGGGGGTTTCATCTTCTCAAACCGGTGAAAAGCGGACCAAGGCAGTCCCCTCGCATCAACTGTGTCCCCCCCCTCCCCCTAATGGACCAAACTCATCACTCTCTCCCCTTGTCTCCCCTTTGGTGCCACAGATCCCCAGACAGGACCCCGGGCAGGCCAGATATCTGGGCCAGACAAGGAACCAAGGGAGGGCCAATAACTGACCAACAGGACCAAGGGGAGGGCCAGAAAAACGCCAAATCGGATCCTTTCCCCTCTTATCCTTTTAAAATGCGTTGTGTTAGGCCACAAAACAAAACCACACACACACACACACACAACCAAATACAACACACACACACACAACACACAAACACAAATTTACACCACTTTCCACACATAGACAACACACCATTTTGGGGGTAAGCGCGCCCCCGCGCACGCACTTTCACCACGGGACCCATTTCACAAAACACTCCCGCGCCCAACAAAAACCAAAGCACGGGACCACACACACAAAACAACACCAGACACTCTCAAAGAGAAGAGAGAAAGAGAAGGAGAGAGAGAGAGAGAGAGAGGAGAGAGAGAGAGAATTAAAGATGTTTGGGATGTTGTGTGTTTTGCGCCGGGGCCCCGCGCCTTTTGTGGTTTGTGTTGGTTTTGTGTGGTGTTGTGTTGGGGGTGTTGTGGGGTGTGGTGGGGCCCTGCGCCCGCGTGCGCTTGTGTTGTGTGTTGTGTTTGTGTGGTTTGTGTGTGGTGTGTGTGGTTTTGTGGGTGGGTTTCAGAGGGTTGATTGGGTTTATTAAAATTTGATCGTTCCCCAACGGGTTGCAAAAAGGGGGGCAAAGAATGTGAAGGAAGCAAAATCTCAAAAAAAGGCAAAAATGGGCTATTTAGGTACCTGCATATTAAAAAATCCCAAAACACGCGTATTTATTTTTGTTTTGGTGTGTTGTGTTGTTGTGTTGTTTGGTGTGTGTGGTGGTGTGTGGGGTTTGGCCCGCGCGCCGGGGGGTGTTTAGTTTATAATGCTAAAAATTTAAAACACAAGCACACATTTGACAAAAAACAAACAGTCCTATATCAAATTCTGGTAGATAGGGTAAATAACCCTTTCATTTAGTCCCTTTTTTTTCTTAAAAAAAAAAAGGGAAAATTTTACAAACGCCTTCTTCAAAACAGGGTTTTTGGGTTTTTAAATTTGTAAAATTAAACGACCTTAAAAGGAGGTTGGGAGTTTGGTTAAATTTCACAGCTTTGGTTGGGGGGGGAAAACACCCCTTTTGGGGAAAGGGGGCCCAAAAAGCGTTAGGCATTTTTACGCTGGGGTTTAAAATAGAGACCCGGGGGCCCGTTTCCCATTTTTTTGGGACAGCGGGTTGGGGAGGCAAATTGGGGCATGGCTTTGGGAAGGGGAAAGAAATGGGGGGGTTTCCCCAGGGGTTTTTGTAAGAATTTTAGTAATTAAAAAATAGCCATACAAGAAATCCCTTTCTAAGTCCACCCCAACGAAACTCATATGATGACATTTTAATTTACAGTGGCCCATGTTTTTGGTTTTAACCTGGGCTTTTGAACGAAACATAAAATTTTTCATTGAAGTGACGGAAAAAGCTGTTTCCCGGTCAAAGACCGCTCTTTCTTCTATGAAATTTAAATTTATTTTTTTACGGTTTTTATCAACAAAGAGTTTTTCTTCCCCCCAAACCACAAATTTTTTATTTTTTGTTGTTGTTGGGTTTTTCAGAATTCCGGGCAATACTACATCCAAAGGGCCCCCGAAGAAAATTCCAGAGCGGGGTTTCCCAAAGCAGCCAAAAGACTCCAACTTCCCCCCCCCAAAAAAAGACTGAAACCCGACTTCCAGGGACCAAAGGGAACCCCGCGAACACGGAACCCGGGAGACCCATCGCCACAGCCCAAAAATTCCCCCTATTGGGATAGCAAAGAAAACTTTGGGAAAGAATTTTTGTGTTGTGGGGTGTTTTGTGGGGGTTGGGGGTGTGTGTTGAAAGAGAGGAAGAAGAAAAGAAGGACAAACAGAGGGCAGAGAGACAAGGAGAAAAGAAAAGAAAACAGAAGAGAGACCCGAAAATGCAGACAGGGAGACAGAAAAACAGGGGCACAGAAGAAAAAAGAGAGAAAGAAAAAAAGAAAAAAATGGGGTGTTGGGGAAGAACAACAGACAAAGAGAAAGAGAAGAAGAAGGGGAAAAAGACAGAAACAGACACACGCCGGCCGCGCCGCGCGCGCACCCAAAACAAAAACCACAAAACCCCACACACACAAAACCCCACACACTCACAAAAGAAAAAGAAAAAGAGAGGAGAGAAGAAAGAAGAGAAAAAAGAAAGAAAATCGGAACCCGGGAAAATGAATTGTAAGGCCACCGGGCCTTTAAACAATGGGTTTAAAGTTAACAAGTGAATTTAAAGCAAATAAATAAGGGCAACACCAAAAAATAAAATATTAAAAACCCACCCTCAAAAACAAACTGAAAAAACAAGGGGGTTACATTGGGATTAAATTTTAACAACAAAAAAAAACCATAAGGGAACAATTCAATTACAAAAAATGCAGCTGGTTTCTTATTTAAAAAGCTTTATCTTTTCCCTTAAAAAACATAAAATAATACATTGCAAATTTCTTAAAAGCAACGGGTTTTTTAATTTTAACTTCGACTAAGCATTTTTCCTTAATGAATGTAAAGTTTTGGGAATAACTTTGACAAATATTTTTCTTTTTGGGAAAAGAAAACTTTTTGGCCCTTCTAACAAAAAAAGAATTCACTTTCCACCTTTTACAAAACGGGGGCCCTTTCCCTTTTATTTTTTTAATTAAATCTGTTTTTATATTCCCAAACACACAAACCCAAATCTTAACTTTTAAAGCAAAAAATTTTCTAATAGTGATAGCTGACAATAATTTTTTCCCAATTGGAAAAGGAAGATTTGTAGAGAGAGAGAGGGGAGAAGAGAGAGAGATAAGGGGAAGAGGAGACACCACACACACTTTCCGCCCCGCAAGCACCACCACCACCCACCACGCACACACACAAAAAAACAAAAAAAAAAACACACACACACAAAACCCCAAAACACGGCGCGCGCCACAACACACACACACCCCCACCTCACATCACAGAAAAAAAGAAAAGAAGAGAAAAGAGAGGAGAAGGGGAAAAACAAATTTAGTTCACGTCTTTCTAAAGTAAAACTCACTTCAACCTTTGATGCAAATGCAAACAAAAAAACGTTTCTTTTTTAAAGGGGCGGAATCATTTCATAGTACACTGCTTGTATCTTTTTACCCCTCACCATGAGGGTTCCCCCCCCAAAAAGGAAAAGGAAAACATTTTTAAATTTTAAAGGTTGAAAACTAACCAGTAACTCAGTCATTTAAAAAGGGACCCTTTTCCTTTTGGGGTCCCCGTCTTATCAGGGCCCAACGGGGAGGGAAATTGGGACAATTGGCCGCAAACCCCGTGGGATACACATTAATTTTGGCCCTTTACAAAAGCAAGGGCCCAAAAGGGAACCTTTTACTCTTTCATTTTCTTTTCCTTTTAAACCCGAAAGTTCATCTTCCATCCAAAAGAAAATCTCTTTAAAGGGTAGAGATAAGAAGGGGAAGGTTTATCTTCCAACAAATGAACATCTCAAGGGGTAAAAAAATAAACAGGGAATTCACCCTTCCCCTACAAAGGGAAAATTTTCAAGGGGTAGAGATAAACAGAAGTTCACTTCAAACCAAAAAACCAATTTGAGGGGTTAGAATGAGACCCGAAATTCATCTTTCCCAAAACAAAAGAACCTTGAAAAGGGGTGGAGATTAGAAACAAGTTCACTTCCTAAAACAAAAACTTTTTGGGGCAAGAATAAGACAGAAATTTTATCGTCCATACAAACAACATCTTTAAGGGCGGGGGATTTGAAACAAGTTCAACTTTCCCTAGAAACAAATAACTTTAACCAAAAAGGGTAAGACAAAAGTTTTATCTTCCATACAAATTTAACAACTTTAAGGGGTAGATTTTAAAACAAGGGTTTATCTTCCTTTAAAAAAAATTCTTTTAAAGGCAAAATAAGACAAAAGTTCAAACTTCCAAAACAAATGAAAAACTTTAAAAGAGAGAAAGGAATGAAAAAACTCGACTGTGTTTGGCCCATCCCCTTTCCCCAAAAAACCCGTAGTAAACTCAACTCTGGGGAGGGGCCGGGCGGGGGAAAAAAAACCCACAGGGCTCGGGGAATTTAACCCATACTCCCCCACCCCCAATCCGGCCAACGCTAACCCCTTTGCCACCGCTGGCCCCGTATACAACCTACCCAAGCATTAAAATTCTCATCATATTCGATGTTTCCTACTAAACCCGTCAGGTTTTTTATCCTCAATGATGCTGATCTAAATTTCAAAAACCAATTGTTGGGGGGGGTTTCAATGCTCACGAAAAAATTTCCCGTTGCCCGGGGTGACAATTTGATGTTTCCCCTGCTCCATAGAACAGGGGGCCACAAGAACAGGCCCATTCGGACAAAAAAACCGACATTTTTTTCCTACCAAACACAAAGGGGGCTATTTTTTTAAATTCCTTTTTTTAAAAATAATGGCCTTTTAATTTTTAAAAAATTTCCCCTTTGGAAGTCAGGGCCTTAAACACAAAATTTTGGGCCTAAGAAGTGAATTTGGAACCTATTTTCCCCTTAAAAATCAAAAATTTTTTCTGGGCCGAAATGAGGTGAAAAAGAAGGCCTAGTCCTAAACAACACATTTTTGTCCTGAAGATGAGGGGAATTTTAAACCTAGTCCCTAAAAAGTCAATTTTTTCCGAAGATAGGGGTTTTTTTTTAATTGGAACCTATCCTTTAAAAGTCACATTTTCCCTTCCCAAGAATTGGTGAAAAAGGAAATCTAGTCCAAACACACAATTAAATTTTCTGTCCCCGAAAAAAGGTGAAATTTTTAAAAAAAGAAAACGGGAAAATTTTGGTTTTTCAAAATTTCCCCTTTGTTTTACTGTTTTTTTTGTCTTTAATTTACTCTGCAAATTCCTTTTGATTTGGGAGGGGAGGGGCATTTAAGTTCTCTTTGTTAAAAAACTAAACTGTTTTGTGGTTTAATCTTTCGGTTTCTAACAAACCCGGGGGTAGGGCAACCGAGGTTTAAAAAAAACACTTTTTCTTTCGTAAAGTCTTTTTACAAAAAAATTTTACGCATGCGCAAATGCGCGCCCGAAACGGGCTTGTGTGTGTGTGTGTGTGGGGGTGTGGGTTGTGTTTGGGTTGTGGGTGGGTGAGTGCGTGGGGGGTGTTGTTTTGGGGTTTTTCAAATTAAAAAGTGGGTTTTGGCAATGTAACATATTTGGTTGCATATCACTTTGTAGGACCTATATTGGGGGAAAGAGGAGTAGGGGAAGGGGAAAAGAGAGGGGAGAGAAAAGAAGATGAAAAAAATTCACTTGTCATTTTATTCTTCTAGTTACCTTTCCCTTTAAAAACTTGTAATGATTTGGGCACCCCGGGGGAATGAAGGGTTTGGTCTGTTTAATTTTTCCCTTTTCACCACAAGAAAAACCGGGGGGGGGAAAAAATTTTTGGCCCTTTAGCATTTTGAACGGAGTTTCATCTTTCCCATGTTTTTTAAAAGGTGGCGAACCCTAAAATCTTTGGGCTTGTTTAACGTCAAGCAACCTTTTGCCAAGATCCATTTTGATGGCCGTTTTTATTTAACATTATTCGATTTATTATTGGGCGAGGGCTTTCCAAAATGCTACCTTTTTTAAAAAAAAAAAAAAATTTTAAAATTTTTTTGGGGGGTTAGTTGATTTTGTTTTTTTTGATTTCGAAACTGGGCCCTAAAATTTTGTTTGGGTTTTTTTTTTTGCAGTTTTTTTTTCTTCTTGTTTTTGTTTTTTTTGTTCTTCTTTCCCCTGCCTTTTTTCCTCTCTCCCACCCATCCCATATTTTGTTAAACGCTCTGGGTTTTTTGTTAAATGTTTTTGTTAAGTCTCTTTTTTTTTTTAATTTTTCGGTCGATTATGAAACAAAATTTTTAAATTCGTTTTATGACTTAATTTTGGGTTTGGGTACTGGGCCATGGAACCTGATGGGCCCCAAACTGGGATTGGTTTTTTTTCTCAAGGTGTTTTATTCTTGAATCTCAGGTCGTGGAATGATGGGCCCAACATTTTCGGCGGGGGTTTTCCCCCTCAGGGTGGGATCGGAGGGGAAAAAAAAACCCCCGCCACCAAAAAGGGCGTTTTGGGACCCCACCTACCCTTTGGTTTTAATCCCCCTAAAAGGCCGCTTTGACGTTTTTTTTTCCCAGGGTTTTTGTTGGGGTTTTTTAATTTTCGTTTTACTGCCCCTGGGATAAATTCTGTCCCCCGCCAACTTTCACCCCAAAGTGTCCCCTTTACCCCTTTAAATTTTTGGGGGGTTTTTTTTTTTCTTGTTTTTTTTTTTTTCCCCTTTCCCCCAAAAAAGTTCATTTTAAAATCAAGGGGCCCTTTGTGGGGGCTTTTGGGGCCCAAAAACAAGGGCTCCTTTGATTGTGATTTACATGTGTTTGGGGGGATGCACAAAACCCCCCTGTTCTTTTATTATCGTCACCCCCCCGCGTAATAAAAAAATTTTCCTGGTTTTAAAAAGGAATGGACTTAAGTTGTTCTTGTGTGTGGTGTGTTTGTGTGTGTGTGTGTTGAGGGGTTTTGGGTGGGGTGGGTGAAGAAGAAAAGAGAAGAGAAAAGAAGAAGAGAGAGAGAACTCCAAAAAACCGGGAAATAAAAAACAAAAAAGTTTAATTCAAAAGGGCCAACCCCACCTATCACAATGAGGGGCAAGAACAAAATAGAAAAACACACGTCGCGGGCAATTTTTTTTAAATGAAAAAAAATGAAAGTAAATATTTTCATAAAAAGCTTCCTAAATTACTCTGGGGATTTTTGGGTTTAAAAGATAAAATTTTTCCTCTCTTTGTTTTTTTTGCTTTAAAAAAAAACACAGCTACAAGCGGGGTTTTACAATTCTCCTTTTTAATTTGCAGTAAAAGAAAACACTGACACTTATAAACAATTTTTTAGCATGAGGGAAAATGCATTTATCTCCCGAAATCTTTATAGGGTGGGCCCAAAAAACAAAAAAAATTTTTTCGGGGGTCAATTTTAAATTTTCAAAGGACATTTTTTTTTAGTTTTGTTATAATTTTTTGATTTGGGCATTCAAAACACTAAAAACCAAACGAAATCTTACGAACACCTTGCGAAATTTGGAATTTTAAAATCAAAAAAATATTTTTCAAAAGGGGCCTTAAAAAAGGATTTGAAGGGAAAGAAAAGTTTAAAAATCTGTCCACAAAATTTAAACATTCATATCCCCAAATTTTTTTTTTATGACAAATCCAAAAATTTCTTGTTTAAGTTTAGTAAAATCATTTTTTTATAAATCACACAACAATTTAAAAACCCAAAAAAAGGGAAAAACCATAACCTCCACACAAATTTGTTTTTCGAAGATAACCCCCCTTTTGGGACACCCCCGATTTCTAGTACTTTGAAAAATTTTTATTTTTTCCATTTCATATGCTTTTTTTTGGGGAGTCCCCCCAAGTGACCCGCTTTTGCAATTTTTAACCAGTAGCCCCCTTGATTTTATTGCACCCTTTTACATACAAAGGATACTTTTCCCCAGCCCCGTATACCCATTGATTTCGGGTATTCCCGGGGGTACATTTTAAAAACGTTTGGGAATCAAACAATGGGTAATTTTAATTTCATTTGGGGAGAAGGGAGAGAGGGGAAAAGGGGAGAAGGGGAGAAGAGAGAGAGAGAGGGGAAAGGGGGGTTTTCACTTTCTAAAAATCCTTCGACACAAATTTGGAATTTATTCGAAAGACAATGTGGGAAGGAAGAGAGAAAAAAAAATTTCGAAAGTGCGACTATAATATTTTTTATTTAGGTTTTAAAA
>JAMYXO010007826.1:0-5000 GCA_033310375.1 Conus canariensis
AGGGGCAAGATGGGCTTTTAAATGACCCCAAAAAAATCCTCAACGAAAATAGAAGACTCTCTCTCTAAACAGATTGGATTATGGGAAAATCAGATTTTTTTTTCAGTTTACATTAATTCGTATTTCTGAAGGTGTGTGTTCCCTCCTCTTGATCCGGGTTATCTTTTTAACTTGAAATAAAAATCCAGTTTAAATCATTAAAGGAGTTCCCAGATCTGCCATGTATTTAATGTTTTCCTTTTAGCTATTCAAGATATGAGTCGAATCCAATAAATTTCTGTGTCTTCTTGATGAAAGTTTTTCGGGTTTCATTCAACGCTCAAGTTGCCCCGAATTCGAAAAAAGATAAGTTGAATTGGCTTGTTTCTAAATTTTCGTAGTCCGGGTTTTGTTGTTTATCTTGCCTAAAAGAAACTAAGAGGTCAAAACGCGCCATGTTTTGTCTTGTGATTCGTTTGTTCACGTTGTTCGGCGGAAGCTATTATAAATACGTTTAAAAAATGTGTAGATTTCCGCCTGCAGTCGCCTTACTTTGCAACTAAGAAAGATGAAAGAGCCGAGGAGCAGGTCGGGGTCATACAGGACTCAGCGAAACCAGCTGTCTGACATCACTAGCGGTTGCTTAAAAGCATGCTAGGTTCATTGGCGGGTGAGCAGAAAGACGGAAAGAGATAGGCTGAGTTGGGCAGTCAGTCTCCCTTTTCGTTGGGGAAATTGTTCGGCTATTTCTCTGTAGTCAGTATTACTGCTGACTCTCTATATACCATGATCATAATGTATCTAATTCTTTTTCAACACAAACGATGGTATGAAGGTTTCGCCCCTTCTTGACCCTGTACCTCCTAACCTTAAGAAATGTCCAGTCTTAAAAAAATGCAAATTTTTATTGTTCATTCTTTTGATTGTTGCTGTGTAGATGTGTCATGTACAGGGAATGTCAGAAAGCTTGGAGTATTCTTTTCTGGGATGTCTCGTTGTTTGTCCTGTGTGCTCTGTGTTGTTTATGCCTGCTGGGCGTTGTGAGCAGCAATCGTTTGGGGTTATAGGCCTGTAACGATTTCATCATGGGAGCAAGGGTAACCCTACTTTTTTGTTTATTTTGAAAAACTTCAGCTCAATCATTAAAGGATTTCCAAGATCTGCCAACAATTTCATGCTTTCATTTCTGCTATTCAACACATACGTCGAATCCAATCAATTTCTGTGGTCTTTTTTGAGGGAAGGTTTTTTCTGTGTCTGTCTCTGGAGGGGTCTCTGTTCATCTCTCTCTCCTCTCTCTCTCCCTCCCTCCCTCTCTCTCTCTCTTTCTCTCTGTCTGTCTGTCTGTCTCTCTCTCTTTCTTCTCTTCTCTCTCTTTTCTCTTGAAAGGGGGGGGGGGAAGACGAAATGCAGGGTAGGGTCTGCCCCCAAACGCGCAATAATTATGCACGTGGGTGGAGGAGAAGGAAGAGATGGGGAGAGGAAATAAGTGCATATATCTGTGTGCAACATCTGCATGTTTATGCATTCTGACTGTATTGTGTGACTATTCTTGCAATAAATGCATGTGTATGCACAATATACATGCGCATGTGCATGCGTACATTCATTGTAGAACATAACGCATCCCGATAGGGAAAGGGATTCAACTTTTTTTTTCTCCAGTGTTCCCTGTAACGTTCCACTAAACCCCCACTGTGCAAACAGACCCACGCAAAAGTAACAATCCTTCCCCTATCTTTTTTTGTTTCTTTTTTGCCATCCATCAAGAAAATCAAAGACCTCAACTCCTGCCCTGCTACTTAGCCTTAATGAAGCACCCCTTGTCTCTTTCTGCAGAGACGACGTGGTGCACCTGTGTGTTGCACAGCCCAGCCGACATCTGTTCTCTGCAGAATATGTAAACATTCTGTTTTCAGCAGAGTCTGGTCGTATGTCTGCGTGGGAGAGGATGGCCTGGCAGCCTGCACATCGTTTGATACATCAGGAGATGGGAGGATGAGGTTGATGAAAATTGGGGACGAGGAGATCAGGGTGCAGTGTTAGGCATCCGTGCGCGCGTAAGCATACGCACGTGTTTTGTGTGTGTGTGGTGTGTGTGTTGTGTGTGTGGTGTGTGTGGTGTGTGTGTGTTTACACAGACGTTTCTAGAGAACGGAGAGACAGTGGTCTCTTCCTTTTCTATTTTGCCATCACCATGTACGTAATTTACGTATTTACATTATCGTTAACAAGTAGCATTATTTGTGAAATCACCAACTGTAAATGCGTGTGCTGTTTTCATTTTTTATTTTGACATTCTTATTTTGTAAAGGGACGCTTTTGTTCTTCATCCTTCCATGCCTCCAAAAAGGGACAAATGTGATATTTTCTTTATTCAATCTTCATGCTGCTTTTTTGGAACATTGTGTATGTAACAATGTAGCAGAAAAAAAAACTGTATGCAAGAAAACATACAATGAATAACTGATGTGGAAACAGTGTACAAGTTCAATCCGAAGTCGACTCTTGATATGAAAATAGTGTGTGTGTGTGTGTGTGTTTTGTGTGTGTGTGTGTGTGTTGTGTGTGTGTGTGTGTGGTGTGTGTGTTGTGTGTGGTTTTGTGTGTGTGGGTGTGTGTGGGGTTTTGTGTGTGTGAGAGAGAGAGAGAGAGAGAGAGGACAGGACAGAGACAGAGACAGAGACAGAGATAAGAGAGAGTATATATAGAGAGAGAGAGAGTGGCTGCTCCCTGTCATTTGTTCTTCTCAATAATTTTTACTTTGTTTTTTTTCTTTTTTCCTTTTTTCTTTCTTTGTCCAATATTTCCCATTTTCTTTCTACATTCGTTATTATGTTGAATAAACTCAGTTCAAATTACACAATCCAAGCAAGCCCATCTTCACTTATGCAGGGGTTTTATAAAATTAAAGATATTCTAGCAGTTGTTCTGAGACAAGTGATATGGAATATTACCAGGGGAATCCCCCGTCCCCCACCTGTCCCCTTTCCTGTCTGTACACTGGATAGTGAAGTTTGGATTCGGAACTATCCATACTACAGCATCTTCAGCATGTTGACGGGCAAAACACTGGAAAGTAAAGGAGCATTACCTGTTAAATTCAAACTAAATATGACATGTCACACAAAAAATTTTTAGTAGTAAAGAAAAAAGATCCGTTTATACCTGGGTAACATTGTGTTCCCATTTTTGGCTGGTAAACTGATCTTCATCGCGGACATAAACTATGACTCTGAAATCACTTTTGGGTAGCCATGGGTACTACAGCAGCACCGTAATATGCCAAAACTCTGAAAGTCCATTATGTCATGACAGCATGCAAACAAATCCCATGATGATTTAGACTGCGCATTTTTCTTTTCGTTCGTCGTTTTTGAATAGGTATTCAATAATTCACCATTTGTTTTGAAAAGGGTTTAATTTAAATACGTAACTGACACAAATAGCAGCAGAAGGCCTACCTTTGCTTTTCTAAAAGAATTATCTCCTGCTTGTTTGTTTGTCTTAACATGAGCGTGCCCATCAAAAATGTGGAGGGAGAAAAAGACACCCCAATTCAATGCAAATTTTGTGCATTTCCAGAAATTCCAGTTTCTCTTTTTACACATAATGTCAAAAAGTATGGATGAAAAAGGGACATCAGAAATACCAGAAAAATATTTAAGGACAATTTGATCTTCTCAAAAAATTAAAACTCAAGAAGAATCATCACGATTCTGTATCAAATTTCATTCCAGTGATTTCACTTCTCCAAGCTGAAGGTCACTTCCTTTAACACCTAAACCAACGGACACTTAAAAAGTAGCAAACTTTACCTTTTGGGATCATTCAGAATCTCAACAGATCCTGCCCGCTTAAGTTCTTGAGTTCATTCACTTTTGGCAGTGTGTGAGTGTCCTATGAAGGCAAGGGGACAACCCCCACGTGCAGTTGTTAAACGGTGAAGCTAAAAGGACAGGTTTGTGGTTTTGATTCAGACACGACCTGGCAAATACTACATGTTATCAAAAGACAGCGGCTTGAACGCACTCTGGATTTATTGGCAGATGAATGGATGGACGGAAGAGATGGTTTTTCAGGTAGTCAGTCTCCCATTCTTTTGAGACTGTTTGGCTGGGCATTGGTCTGTTAATCAGCACGTCACTCTTTGGCCATCACAAAGGGCGCTGCGCAGAAGTAACAATATCAGTAATGTTCCTGTTTCTGTGTTCGTTTTTTTTCCCCAAAGAGACAAAAATGGCAACAAAAAAAAAGTACATAATTGTCGTTTTAACCGTCTATGATCTGTGAGTTTCGGGGATGGGATATCGTTAAAATTCGTCCTGAGCTTGTGTAACCAAATAATTGAAATCCAAATGAACTGAAGAAATAGACATGTAAATTTTCATGCAGACACACAACGAGTGATAATCACTTATTACATGTGCATGTGACGAAGAGGCAAACAGAGTAACCGAGGAAACTTTAGCAAAAAAGGAAATTCTAGGCATTACCCACATACCCTTACCTGAAATGTTCAAGTTCAAAAGATTAAGCCAGACTACACTAAATCTGATCATATCTTTGTCCGTTTCTTTGACACACATTTTGCTGTTACTGCGGTGAGTACATTTAGGTCCGAATACAGGTATGGCGCGTGCAAAATGAATGTGCGAGCAGAATCCGACTGGTTTCGTTTGTCTTTAATTGCTTAACACATGTGTTAAAATCAGGGCTCTGTTTTGTTATGAACTGCTTACTTTTCCCGGCTCACTTTCTTTTCCTTTCATTCGCGTCGCACGTATGTTGTTTCTATTGCATTTTGTATGCTCTGTGTGTCACAAGATTCAAGAGTTATGCTCGTCTTGAATCAATACTGACTTTCTGTCAAGGAATAAAACCTCTCACAAAAGGCCTTAAGCGCTTAGAGGCAAAGAATGTTTACGTAGTAGAGAAATAGGTAATAGACCCATTAGCAGTACGCCTTACCTACCGCACACGGTCGAACTGTGTCAGGGAGGACGAAGTGGTCAGGTGAC
>JAMYXO010007826.1:10000-11612 GCA_033310375.1 Conus canariensis
TCTCTGTCTGTTCTTCGACTTCAAGCTGAAAGCTGCTTCCAGAATCAAGCTCAGCCAAGTATAACCGGAAACAGAGGATTCTTTGCTCCTTGAGGTCAACCAACAGCTCCAATTGATCCATCCTGCCAAAGGGGAAGTCACCCAATTTCCCCTCAACTGCCGGCATTGTGCCGTTTGTCAACGGAGGCTGACACAGCCACAGGTCAGTCCAGCAAGTCTCATTTTTAACAGTAGAGGAGATCAACGGGCAGATTTACTGGCTTGCGTGAGAAATGAGAAAGGTACAAAGGTCCAAGTCTGTAATCACATCACAAGCGCCTAAAAGCCCTTTAAGCTTAAATGGCAGGTGAGCCAAGAGGCCAGGAAAAGAGGGGAGGTGGCCAGTTAGTCACCCCTTTCTTTGATGGACTGTTTTGCCAGGGGTCATTGAACAAAGAATAATCGATGTAATTAACACAGCGGGGCAGATTCGCTTAACAATGACTGCTAGAGAGTAATCATCCTGTAGTGAGACCGACTGAAGACTTTTTCCATTTTTTTTTTAATGAGAGACCTGCATCAGTACATTCCATTTTGGAAGATCATGCTTGACAAGAAGAGATTTTATTAATCATTCCCTTTTCGAACATTACCCGAACCAGAATACGTTGAAAGAATTTTAGTACACCCCAAATGATTTGGAGAAATACTTGCAAAAGCCAGCTGTGTAACTCATTTTATGGACCATTATTTCAAGGGGAAACCCGAGATTCCAATCCGTGATATTGCGTGCGCATTCACTTTATTAAAAACAGAACAAAAACACTAAAAAACACGATCATAAAAGGCAAAATTGACTTATGATTAACACTCGTAGCCAACATGACCATGCACAAAGTTCCTGTGTCTACAAAAAGAACAAGATACTCACGAGAATAAATGAAATTTCAGGAGTTGCACCCCCAAACATGAACGAAGGCAAATACAGTCATACGTCTCTCCCCTCCCCTCTCTCCCCTTCTCTCTCTCTCACTCTGTGTGTGTGTTGTGTGTTTTGTGTGTGTGTGGTGTGTGTGTGTTTCCCCTCTACATTTATTGAACGGGAAAAGATCAAAAGGGAGATGTTGTGGCTTGCACGAAAACAAGAAATATTTCAGAACAAGAACAAGAACAACAAAACATTTAAGAATCATAGCACATCTGCTTAAGGGCACTTTTGGTTAATTGGCTGGTAATGGGAGGATCTAGGGAAATTAGAAAACGTCCTGGGCAGTCACCCACTCTTTTTCAAAAATTGTTTAAGTCTGACGGCAATGAATGTGTTAATCATCGTTGATGTGATCTTGACAGTAAGCAGGTCACTGTACACAAGAAACCGTAACATTTACCTGCAGCAAGTTAAACAGATTTCTTTTTTTAAAGAGAGACCCAAGTCCAGTACCCCCAAGAGACGAATACTATAATTAGTTTGAGCCCACGTAACATGGATGTTTGCTATGATTCCATTCACAACCCTAAACTACATCAACCCCACCAAAAATATGCAGACACCCTTAGCATTACCAGGAATTTTTAGTAACATGTTAAAAACGCAGCTGTAAACTGTGATGATACTTATCGTTGGTTCCAGCAT
>JAMYXO010007827.1:0-11611 GCA_033310375.1 Conus canariensis
CCCCCCCGCAAAGTCAAAACCCCCCCAATCAGCTGCGACAAACCCCAAAGACAAGAAAAAAAGGGGCCATCAGGGACTCTGAAATAGGGGGAACGGGGGGCCCGGGGAAATTTACCAACAAACCCCATCAAAACCAGAGACGGGGTCAACATCTAAAACCCCTTTTTCACAAGATTTTGGGAAAGGAGGTCCCTTTCCCAGGGAAAAAAATCACACAGGGGCCAAAAAAGGGAAGGGGGATGCGCAACCCCCCGGGGGGATCATGCTCCTGTCAACGCCAGACAATTTTCTCAACGGGTTTCGGGGGAAAGGGAAAAGGGGGGCTGCCCCCCCCCAAATTTCCGAACCACACAGGTTTCCCCGGCGGAAAAAATCATGTTCGAACCAGACCCAGCCTCCCGCATCATGGGGGATATCGCGGGGGGGGGAACTCGCCCCTCTACATCATTTCCCATAGATTATGAAAGACCTTCGACTTTTTGGGATAGAAGAGCGTGGAAGCTGCGGGGGCACGGGGGAGCCCCCGAAAATCATCCCCCCCCCCCGGGGTGCACCTACCGGACAAAACCCCAAGGACTGCCCAGGGGGCCCCCACTGTCCGAAGTTCGAGGTGAAGACCGGTTCGGCGGGGGTGCCTGTTTTCGCCTTTCCCTTTTTCCCCCGGGGGAAAAATCGACTGGATCTTTAAGACCACAAAAACAAAAAAAAAGGGTGAGGGGGACACTCAAAACGAAAGCTCGACACCTCTTTTTCGGGGACGCCCTGCACCCTGTCACACCCCCACACCAAGGGGGGGACAAACCACTCCCCCCGGGAAAACCACATAAACCCGGGGGACGGCCAAACCGACAAAAAAAACCGGGCTGATGAAATCAACACCACCCAACACATCAGTCACAGTCGGGGAATCCTCAGAGAGGTGGAGTTTTTCTCTACCTAAAGCGTGGTTGCCCAAAGGGGGGACACGGACCGAACTCACAGCCAAAGGGAAGGGGAAGGGGCCTTTCGTGGGCCCTCAAGAACTCGGGGGACGGGGGAAAACACATAAAGACCAACTCCTATTTTTAATTAAAAGAAAGTCAATTCTCTCTGGGGGTGCGAGACTTTTGGGGGAAAACACAAAGATCAACAAAAGATTAAAACTTCTTAAACCCCCCCGTCTGGTGCATCTAAAAATTTCCGGAAGGGGAAAATCCGAAAAAAAATTTTGGGGGCGTGCTAAAAACCCGGGGCCCAAACAATCCCAAAAGGGGAAGGGGGGGGGTGGGACACACCTTCAAACCAGCACCACACCCCACGCCAACCCTGACCGGGGAACCCCGGGGAAAAAGGGGGAAAAGGGGCCGGGGCCCCGCAACACTGACGAGACACTGGGGGGAAATTTAAAAAAAAAGGGGGCCAACTGATAAAAAACCCAAACCCCCCAAAAAGATGCAGGGGGAAAGGGGCTCGAGGGGCCCATGCCCCCCCGGACGTTTTTAATAAATTTTTTTTTGGGGGTTTGGGGTTTTTTTGGGTGTTTGTGGTGTGTGTGTGTTTGAAAGAGAATAAAGGGGGGGGGGGGGGGGAATGAGTAAAAAAGGAGAAACCATGAACTTTCTTTAAAATACATATACATCAAATTTTTAAAAACCCCCAAAAAACCCCTAATAAATAAAAAACCCTTTTTTCACTGTTCTCGATAAAAAAAAAATTTTTCTAAAAAAATGCTCAAAATGTTTCACTTTTCGAAGGCTTTCGCAAAAAGGGGTTTTGGGGGGGAAAGTAATTTTTTTTTTTTAAATTTCTCTTGTAAATTTTAAATTTTGACAAAAAAATCTGAAAAACTTTTACTTTTACGATAAAAAAATGGATGAAGTTATTTTTACCCTACAATTTAGTGTTTCGCCAACTGATTTTTGGGGGGCTTTAATCAAACCCCCAAACCAAAACATGGGGGTAAAAAATAAAAGGGTGCTACAGCCCCTTTTTTTCACATAACTTCCAAATGAAAATGTTTTTTTTGGGTTTTAACCCCCATCACCCCTTTTTTAAACCCAAAACCCCGGGGGTCATTCTAACACCTAAAATTTTTCCCCCCCCACAGGGGGAAAGTTTCAATCCCCGCTTTTTAATTTTGCCCTTTTTTTAAAATATTTTTACCACTTTAACCCCCAATTTTCAACATCCCAAAGGGAAACCGTAAAACCGCCCACAAAAGGCCCCCTTTTTTTTTTAATTTTATACTTTAAAAATTTTTGCAAAAAAGAAAAAGCCCCCTTTTGTTTTTAAACCAAGGTAAAAAAAAACACGGGGGTTTTTTGCCTAAAAAACTTTAAAAAAAATCATTGAAATTTTTTTTAAAGCTCTACAGCCCATAATTCAGCTGGAAAAAAAATCTTCTTCCGGGCGCTATCTTGTCCCGGGTCGCTCTTTCTCCCCCCTCTTTTTCTCTCTCTCTCTCTCTCCCCCTCCCCTTCCCCCGGTTAAAGGGGGTTTGGGGTTTTTTGTGTTGTGTTTTGTGTGGTTTTTCGGGGGGCTTTCTGGGTGTTTGGGGGGATTTTTGTCCCAAAAACAAGATATTGTTTATGCGTGCGAGCAAGGGTTTTGGGGGGCCGTTGTTGTATGGTTGTAGAACGTCTAATCTTGTACTCGGGGCACCAAGTGGCTAGTTTGGTTTGGGGTTTTTTTTTTTTGTTTTTTTGTTTTTTGACAGACAACCAGAATTTACTACTTAATATTTTTTTGGGTCCCTTTCCTCCCATGCTTTCCCCCGGGGGTTTTGCCTTTTCCGGGGCCCTTTTCGGGGCCTGTTCCCCTTTGCTTTGCGGGGGGGGCATCAATACTGAAAACCCTTTTTTTAAAAAAAGCTTCTACCCCAAAAAACGAGATGCTCTCCTAAGCACACCGGGGAAATTGGGGGCCCCGGTAGGCCCCCCTTTTGGGGGGGCTAAGGGGAGGATCCTGACTAATATAACCCCCCTTTTCCCCTTTTTTTTTTTTCTCTTTTTTTTTTGCCTTTTCACCCCCCCCCTTAAAATCTTCTTTTTCCCCATTTATTGAACCAAACTTTTTCAGGGACCTTTAAAAACCTTCAATTCCCCCCCACATTTTTTAGTTTTTGAAGAGTTAAAAAATTTTTTATCTATTTATTTTAAAAAAAATTTTTGGGGGGGTTTTTAAAGGTCATTTAAAAGAGGTTTAAAAGGGGTTGGGTTTTTTTTTTTTTTTTTTTAATACTTTTTAGGTTTTAAAGGGGGCCCCTGATTTCCCCGGGGTCGGCTGCTAAACACTTACTTTTTTTTAAATTCCCACCTTTTCCTCTGTGGTCCTCTTAAATCCGCCCGGGGCCGGGGGGGAAAAACCTTTGACGGGGGAATAACCGGGGAAAAAAGGGGGCCGCCCCCCAACACATTTTTTTGGCGCAGACCTCCCCTAAAAAAGGGGGTAAAACCGGGCCCTGTTTTAAAGGGGGCCCCCCTTTGGGGGGCTTCAAAAGGGGCACCCCGGGGGGGCCCCAAAATAACCCCTGCCTCCCCTTTTTCCCGGAGTTGCATATCGGGGGGGGGGGTTGTATTTTTTTTTTTGTATATCTCCCTGAAACCCTTTGAAGGGTCAAAAAAAAACTTCGGGGGCCCTCCCCCTTTGCCTCCCGGGGGTTGAAAAAGGTGAACGAAATTTATAAAACATAAAACTTTTTTAATCAAAATCATCCCCCATAAAAAGGGGAAAGGGGCTGGACCCCATTCCTTTCCTATGTTTCGACAGGGGACTCAAAAGGGGGAACGAGACAGAGGGGGGGTTTGGGGCCCCTTTTTGGGTGAAAAAAGGGACAGAAAAAAAAAGCCTATTTCCCTCTGATTTTTTTTAAAATTTAAAAAGGGCTTCCAAGCCCTAGCACCCCCCTCATCGGAAAACTACGGAACCTCTTTCCCTCCATGCGTCGAAAACAATCAAACAGGGCCAAAAAACTGGGGGAAAAAAAATGGGGGGACCCCCAAATAACTTTAAATTTTCACCAAAAGGGATTTTGGGGGGGCCCCCGGTTTTGGGAAAGGTGTCCAAACAATCAAGAAAATTTTTGGCCCCCAAAGGGTTTTACGGATACATAGGGACGTTAAAAAAGGTGCGAAAGAGGGCCCCCAAAAAACCCCTTTCTGACATTCTGCAAACCCTTTTTTTTCCTCCGGTCATTAAAGGGGGTTTTTTAAGGCCGTTAAAAATTTTTCCCCCTCCCCGATAGGTGTTTTAAAAAAAGCCAAATTTTGGGGCATTCAGAACCCCTTTCTGGGGGGGGGGTGGTGTTTTTTTCCAAAACCCCGATTGCCGGAAAAAACCCCCCTTTTGGGGGAACTGGGGGCCGACCCCCCTCTCCTCTCTCCCCCCCTTTTTTTACCGGGGGCCCACTCCAAAATTTTAAAAAGGAAAAAAAAAACTCATTTTTTTTGACCAACGGTTTTTTCAACGTAAACATTTTTCTTCCATCTTCCAATAAAAAAAATTTTTACCCATTCAGCTCTCCCCGACTAGTTTTTAATTTTTTCCCAAATTTTTCAAGAAACTTTAAGCTTTTGGGGGAAAACATCCACCACCCCCCAAAACCCCAAAAGGGGGCCCCTTTTGGGGGCACAAAATCCCCACCTCAGACTGCCCCCATCAAACCCATCGCTGCTGGAAAATAAAAACCCGCCCCCCCCCCCAATTTCGGGGGGGATCCCTTGGGGAAGGATTAAACCGATGTGGGGGTGGAGATAAAAAAAACCTCCCCCCCTTTTTCCAAACCCACCTTTTTAAACCTGGGGGGAAATCCCACAGGGGGGAAACCAAAAAATCCCATCCAACTGACTAAAAAATTTCGCTCCTTTTGGTTTGCAGACATAAATAAAAAAACCCCTGTTTTTTCCCCCCTTTTGTCCTTGCACCATGACATAAAAAATCCTTGGAAAACCTGCTAAACTTTTAAACTTTGAGAGCTGCAGCTTCGTGTCAACTAAAAACCTTTACGTGGGGCCAAAACCCCTTTACTTTTTTTGTTAATTTTTTTTTCCCAAAAATTGCAAAAACCCCCCACATTGGGACGTGGGGGGGTTTTTCCCTTTTTTTTACAAAAATTTTGGGCTTTTTTGCCGTCGCTCTGATCCCCCCCCCCCCCCCCCCCCTTCGGGCTGTACCCGCGAATCCCTCTCCACAAAACATTTCTTTTTTCCACCATGGGCCCCTCTTCCTCGGTTTTTTCGCCCGGGATCTTGTCACTGCCCCGGAGAACTTCCTCGATTTTTTTTGGGGCGGGTTGGGCCCCCTTTTAAATGGACACAATCCTCTCTATAGTGTCATTCTACCCAAAGGGGCCTTTTCGGGGGCCCCCTTTTTCCTTTTTTGATTTGTGTTGCCTGAACGTGATCCCCCCCCCCCTCCACCTTCCACATTCTTTTTTTTAAAAATTTTGGGGTCGATAGTGACCCCCCCGGGCTGGCTATGGGGGTCCCTTCCCCACGATCTGCACAAAGGACCATTTCCCCGGTTTTTTTAAAACCCCCAAATTAAAAAAAAACCCTCTCTTACACACTCTTAATTTAAAAAAAGGGGCCTCTTCCCCCGAACCCGGGGAAAAAATCTAACGATCAAGCTAAGGGGAAATTTTTTTTTTTTTATTCGTTTTTTCCACCTGATGAAGACCAAAGAGTGAAACCCCGTTTTTTTTCGTTTTGACTCGGTTTTTTCCAGTTTTTCCCCGGGGGGGTAACATTTATTTTAAAAATTTTTAAAAAAAGGCAACTGGGGAACTTTTTTACCAAAATTTTTTAAAAAAAACCAGGGGAAAAAAAAAACCCCGCAGTCCAGACCCGCAGAATCCTACCAATGCTGTGATAAACTGACTAAAACCTGATTCCCCTTCACCCCGACAAACTCCAACTCCCCAAAAACCCCCCCCTTTTTTAAAACTGCCCCCAAAACACATCTAAAAATTTACGAAAAAGGGGCCCCTAAACCCCAAAGACTTCACCCCAACCTCCCCCCCCAAAAAAATCCGTGCCAAAGAGAACACTTTCAAAACATAAATCGGGGGGAAAATTGGGCTCCAGCTGACACAAAAAATTTTAAAAAAAAAAATTTTTTAACATCATCAAAAAAAAAAGGGAAAAACACCAACCCCTCCTTCATCACCAAAAAATTCCGATGCTCGACACTGAAAAACCAAAATTTTTGCCTTCGCCCCCCTCCACCATTCAACAAACTCCTCTTTTTCAAAAAAATTTTCTGAAAATTTTTTAAAAAAAAAACAAAGGGGAGGAAATTTAAAAAATTTCACATCAAAAATTTGGGGGCCTCAACCCTTTTCAAAAACGAACTAAAAACTTTAAAAACCCCCCATGTTCTCCCCTGCCCTTGAAAACTTAAAGGGGAAAAAGGGAAAGGTCCCCCCTTTTTGATCCTTTAACGGGCTTTTTGGGGCAACCCCCCCTTTTCCCTTCCCAAAACCGGGAAAATTTCCCCCAAAATTTAATTGTTTTGAATTTTTGAAAAATTTTGAAAAATTTTTGGGGGGGAAGGGAAAAATGGTTTTTGTTTAAAGTTGAATTTTCCCAAATTTTTTCCGTCTAAAACCACCACCCCCCCCTTTTTGTCAATAAACATTTTTGGGGTCGCTATCTTTTTTACCTAAAAAAGCGAAAAAACCCCCAGGGGAAAAGCAGGAATTTTGGGGGACCTGCACAACTTGGTTTTCTTCCCCCCCGGGGTTTATTCAAAATTTTTTCTGGGGGATCAAATTTTTCCCCAGGTGCTTTTGGGGCACCACCCCTTTTTTACACCCAGGGGGGGGAGTTGGTGCCCAAAAAGGGAGCACCTTTCCCCCCCCCCTTTTTTCACATCAAAATAAAATGACATTTGTAAATCAAACCGGGCCCGATCCTCCTTTTTTGTTAAACATTTTTTGGCCTGTACCATGGCTTTTTTTACGCCCCTTTACACTCGACTCCAATTTTTTTGTCGACAAGACCAACAGGGGCCAAAAACTTTACCTTTTCACCCCAAAAAACCCGCAATCCTTTTAAAAAATTTTGGAAATTTTTTTGCTGACCAAATTCCCCCGGACAACCCCCCTTTTTCCACTTTAAAGAACCCCAAATTTTTAGGGGTTTTTTTTTACCAAAAACTCAATTTTCCCAAACCACATAAAAATTTTAAAAAACTTTTTCCCAAAACTCTGAAATTTTGGGGGGCGTAGCACACACGACGGGGGCGCTATAAAAAACTTTGCTGCACCCTACAGCCTTTTGGCCCTTTCCCCAAACGGGGCTATGGTTTTGTTTGGGGAACCTCTCAAACCCCTTTCTAAACTCTTGACCCAAATTTTACCATCAAGCTTCCCCTCTGCCGGGGGCTTTTCCCCACCCCCCGTTACGCCTGTACGCAACAGGAACCCTCACTGTCCAACCGCGGGGAAACTATCTTTAAATTTTCTACATAAAACGTTCCGAAAAAAACCCCCCCCAAAACGTGTCTTACCCCCATTTCAAAAAAATTCAAAACAACCCAACTGTATTCCGCCGTTTTCGGGCAGCCCAAAGCGCCCAATGCAGGTCTAACCTGAGTTGGTCCGTTTTTCCAATTTCCAAAAACCCCGGGGACCTTTCACACCAAGATTTTTTTGGTTTTTGCAAACTTTTTCGCAAAATCTACCACTCTCCCGCATACAAGGCTTGACCCGCCCCCCCTTTTAAATTTTCCCCTCCTATCAGAAAATTTTCGGGCGTTTCCCAAACTAAAAAGGGGGTCCTTCACCTTTTCCCGGGGCCCCCTTCCAAAAAAGTTAAACATTTCCTCAACCTTCTGCTTACCGCTTTAACCCTTTAAACCCCGTTCACACGAAAAAACTCAAAATCAAAAAAACTTTCTGTTCTGTAAATTTTACTGTCAGCTTTTGGGCCCCACCCGAAACCCTTTTAAAATCCAACTTTTACACTTTTTTGAATTTTCCCAAATTTTAAAGCGGGGGTTCCCAATTTTGCGGGGGTTCCCCGGGGCCCTTGGCATCGGGGAACGAAGGGTTATCGTTTACCAAAATGCCACAACAGAAAACCAAACTTTATATACCCCCCTTTAATCCCGGAAAACCCCCCAAAATTTTCGGTTTTTTTAAAACCTTTGGGGAAAAGGGGAAAACACAACGGAAACAAACCCCCTTTCAAACCGCCATAACCCCCCCAACAACTCGGTGGTCGAAAAAAAACTTTTTTGTCCGGTGCACACCGCCTTCGTTTTACCATTCTACCTTTAAAAGATAAAACTCCGTTGTTTTCCCTGTCCTGTCCCCCTCACAATAAACTATTTTTAGAGTTTAAAAGCACGAGGGGGAACCCCCAAAAATTTTACAGCAGAATCCATAAAAAACCTTTTTGAGATTCCCCCCCTACTCTTTTGGTTTTTTTAAGGAAAACAAAAAATTTTTATTAAAATTTTTTTTTACGGAAAAAATTTTTTTAAAAATTTCGGGTTTTTTCAAGAAGATTCATTTAAAAAATTTTGGGAAAGTTTTTTTTTTTTTTTAAGATTTTTGATTTTTTTTAAAGGGGGACAGCCCGAGGCCCTTTTTGGGGGCGGCTGGCAAAGGAAAAATTCTTTTTTTAAACCCCCCGTGCTTGAAGAGAGAGAAAGAGAAAAAGAGAAGAAAAGAGAGAAGAGAGGAAGAAGAGAAAAAGGGGGATTCAAAGTAGCTTTGTGCCAACAAGGACACAAAGGGGTAACGGAAAGCCAAAAAAAAAAACAAACAAACATCCAAAACACAAACAACACCAAACCCCAAACCCACACAACACAACACCACACCCACAAACAACACCCCCACAAAACACACCCACCCTTTTGGGGGGGCCCCTTTTCCCCCACCCCACACCTCACCCCCAAAACCACTACACCCACCCCCAAAAAAAACACCACAACACACCCCAAAATAACACCGCGCGCGCGCGCGCGCGTACTGACCAAAACATCTAACATAAAAAAATTCCGGGGATTAAATCCAATCTTTTTTGTAACCACTTTGATACCACCCAAAAGATTTGTTTTTTTTTGGGGCCAAAAACTCTAAAACGTTTGAAAAAAAAAAAAAAAAAAAACTTTTTAAATTACGTTTGCCCCAACCGCACACCTCCTCACTCTATACCAAAGGGTCCACTGCAATTTTCCTCCATTCCAACCGCGTTTTTCTGGCATCGCTCCCGGAAATAACATGCAACACCCGAAAAAAAAGGGAACTATTCCCCGTCCCTTTGGCCTCTTTTTGGGGCGCGGGCCGCGCACTTTCCTGTAAAAAAAGGGAAAATTTTTAAAGCACTAAATTTAAATAAATTTCCAAGAAAAACCACAAATTTAAAAACAACAAAAATCTCTGTACCCGAATCGAGAGAGAGAGAAAAGAGGAGAGAAAGAAAAGGGGAGAGGGGAAGAGAAAAACAGAAACAAAAACAACAAGAGAAAAGGGGGGGAGAAAAACAGACAGACAGACAAAAAGAAGAGAAAAAGGGAAAGGGAAAAAGGGGAGAGTTTTAAAGGCAATGATCTTTACTATCAATGGCCCCTAGGCCCCCCCCCCCCACCCAAAACACACACACACACACACCCCCAAAAAACACCCCACACACACAAAACACACACCCCCTCACACACACACCACACCCCCCACAACACACACACCCCCCCCCACACACACAAAAACCCACACCCCACACCACGCCACCTACACACACCACACACCCACACACACACACAAAAAAAAAAACCACCCCACCACCCCACCCGCGCCGCACACAAAAAAAAGGGGGGGGGGAGAAAGAAGAGAGAGAAACCCTGATAACAGATTTAGACGCCCCCCAAAGCACACACAAGGGGAGAAAAAAGAGGGGAAGAGAAAGAAGAAGGGGGGGGGGGGATACGGGTACGGGTGTTTTTTCTATAGCCAGGCCCCCATGAAAGAAAAAGAGAAAGAAAGAGAAGAGAGAAAAGAAGAGAGAGAAAAAGGGGAAACGACAAAAAAGACCCCTAAGCAATGAAACCCAAAAGGGAAAGAAGGGGAAAAAGGAAAGGGGAAAAAAAGGGGGGGGCATCGGATTGTTTTTCATTTCCAGGGGCCCCTTTTTGGGGAAGAGAGGAAGAGAAGAGAAGAGAGAAGGAGAGGGGAGAAATAAAACAAGGAGTGACGACATGAAACGACCCCAAAACCTAGCAAACAGAGAGAAAAAAAAGGAAGAGAAAAGAGGAGAGAAGAGGAGGGAGGGGAAGGGGGAGGTTTTTTTTTAAAATTTTTTTTAGAAGAATATTTGGGTTTTGGTTGTGGGGGGGGGGGGGTTTGTTATATGGTTTTTTTTTTTTTTTTGTGGGGTTGGGGGTGTGTTTTTTTTGGGGGGTTGAAAAAGGAGGGAGGAAGGGGGGGGAAGAAAATTTTTTTAAAATTTAAAAAACCCCCAAAAAAATTTTTTTTTAAAAAAAAATTTTTTAAAAAAAATTTTAAAAAAAAAACCCCATTAAACCCCCCAAAAAAAAAAATTTTTTTTAAAAAAAAATTTTTTTTTTCCCCCCCCCAAAATTTTTTTTAAAAAAAAAAAAAATTTTTTTTAAAAAGTTTTTGGGGGGGGGTTATTTTTTGAATTTGATTTTGGGAAAAGGGGGGGGGGGGGGGGGAAAAATTTTTTTTGGGGGGGGGGGGGGGGGGGGAAAAAGGGGGGGTAAATTTTAAAGGGGGGGAAAAAAATTTTTTTTGCCCAACCAAAAAGGGGGGTTTGGGGGTTTTTTGGGTTTTTTGGGGCCGGGTTTTTTTTTTTTTTTTGGGGGGGTTTTTTTTTTTTGGGGGGGGGGGAAAAAATTTGGGGGGGTTTTTGGGTTTGGGGGGTTTTTAAAAAAAATTTTTAAAAAAGGGAAAGGGTTTTTTTGGGGGCCCCAAAGGGGGGAAACCCCTTTTTTGGGGGGGGGGTTTTTAAACCGGGGTTTTTTTTTTTTGGTTTCCCCTTTTTTTTTTTTAAAACCCCCCCCTTTTTTTTTTTTTTTTTTTTTTTTTTTTTTTTTTTCAACCCTTTTTCCCCCCTTTTTCCCCTTTTTTTTTTTTTTTTTTTTTTTTTTCCCCCCCCCTTTTTTTTTTTTTTCTTTTTTCCCCTTCCCCCCCTTTTTTTTTCCCTTTTTTTTTTTGGGGGGTTTTTAAAAAATTTTTTTCCCCCCAAAAAAGGGGGGAAAAAAGGGGGGGGGGGAAAAAAAACCCAAAAAAAAAAAAAAAAAAAAAAAAAAAAAAAAAACCCCCCCCTTTTTTAAAAAATTTTTTTTTTGTTGGTTTTTAAAAAATTTTTTTGGGGTTTTTTTTTTTTTTTTAAAAAAAAAAAAAAAAAAAAAAAATTAAAAATTTTTTAAAAAAAAAAGGGGGGGGGGGGAAAATTTTTTTTTTTGGGGTTTAAAATTTTTTTTTTTTCCCCAAAAAAAGGGGGGGGGTGGGGGGTTTTGGGGGGGAGGGGGGGGTTTTTTGGGGGGGGGGGGGGGGAAAGGGGGGAAAAAAAGGGGGGGGAAAAAAATTTTTTTTCTTTTGGGGGGGGGGGGGGAAGGGGGGGGGGTGTGGGTGGGGGTTTTTGGGGGGGGGGGGTTTTGGGGG
>JAMYXO010007828.1:0-11611 GCA_033310375.1 Conus canariensis
TAAAATGGAAGCTCAAAAAAAATTATTTGCGTATAGATTTATTATTAAAACAATGATAAAGAATAAACTACCCATTGATCCTAATATTTATGAAAAAATCAAAAATCTTGAAACAACAACCACAAATAATCCAGCTATACTGGATAAAGAAATTACTGAGTATCTAATTGCGCTTGACCAAATGTCCTCCAGTGCCCAATTGCATATGAATACTCTGGATTAACAAATACTCTTTTTGTGTTAGTGCGGTCAAGAGACCGTTTTGTTACAACTGTTGTGTTAATCTCATGCAGATTAGATCGCAGCTTGTAATTGTCATGATGAAAAGTCTTATTGCCAAACAATGCTTCTTTGTAGTTGTCATGGGTTATGTTTGACTGCACAACACTACGAGATATTCCCTTTGCTTTTTTAACAACTTTTTTTTGGCTTGAAAGACTGTACATTTTCGACCTCAAACCAACAAACTCCTTGATCACACCTCCAGATAATTCATCCTTCATCTTACCTAAAACCTTCTTGTTAATATCTGAATGCAAAGGCGAATCTTTAGGATAATCAGATGTGTCGTACCATCCCGCATGCCCTTTAGCTACTTCTAATTCCATGTCTTTATAGATATCTTCAGTAGGGATATCTATAACAAAGGAATCTGTATCTGTGTACAGAACTCTGGACTCTGGATACAAGGGCTTAAAGTAGTCATAAAGAAATTCTAACATCAAAAGCTTCGACAGCTCTAAAACAGTAAACCCAATAAAAACAGGTTTGTCCAATTTGACTTTCTTTTTTTTCATCATTATGCCAAAAAGCTGATCATGAAATCTTCTGAAGTCCTGATAATTAGGTTTAGAAGTTAGCTTAATTGCATCGTTCTCTCTGGTGACCAATCTAACATCTTTACGCTTGTGCGGATTCTCCATAGTCTTTCCAAAACAGCTGTTGTTCATCAACTTGAAAAAGTCTTTTTCTGAAGCATCTGTGGATTTAGTTCTGAGATCAGTGTTCTTCATTATGTATGGTTTCATGAACTGTTCTTGATCAAAAGCAATTATACGATGAACAGCTGTCAACTTCAAACCATGTCTTAAATAAAATTGTAGAAGCCTGTAATGGCAGACATAATTTTTTTTGCCTCGAAGATTAGGCACAAGTTTAGGTGGTTCTGTTTTTGCCATCTTTAGACTTTCTGCTGCTAATGGATAGTCATTATGGTAATCATGGAGTTCCTGAGGATATTCTAAGTCAACTTCTAGAATGTATCCACACTGTTGATCTGGCGTCAAACTGCCCAACCACTTTAATGCTTTTTGAATATTATTCGTATCTGTGTACATTTTAAAGTTGCGTAATGGAAGTGATTGCGCCATTGCCCATCCATACAGATTGTTTGCATCTAAATACATGAGATAGTTAGACCTTTTACTTGGATCATAGTCGTCCAAGTATTTGTTGTTTGCTTTACAGTAATGGTGCGACGCCATACTGATTCCCCCACGCAATCCGTTTTCAATCATCTGAAGCATTGGCAGGTCAGACAATAAATCAATTTGTACTCCAGTAAATTTTAAGAAAGCGTCCCAGCTCATCCCGGGCGCAGAAATGTAATGCGCAGGATCCAGGCTGTAATGTTTCATGCAGGTCTTCCTATAATTTTCAAAGACGTCCGCCAACAAACAGGTATCCGCCATTAAATAGGAATCATGATAGTCTCCCATCGTTTTACACTCTAACTTCTGCCACGCATCTTGAGCATAAGAATAATCAGAATCACTGATGTCCTTTCCTCTAAGACTACTAAAGAACGCGCCTTTAGGCGGAAGTGTATCTTCATCAAACCTTTGCCAACTGTTCATGTACTCATAAGGGTAAACGCCCTTTCTAACAAGAGTTGGGTCAAAATATTCTTCTGTTATTGGGCAGGACTTTAAGGACATAGCCAGTGACTCTAATGAACCCATCATGTGTTGCATAGAGTCGTAGAAAGACATGTTATTTAAAGTGAAACACATGTACTTTTCTGATGACTGTGCAATGCATGACACCCTGAAGTCGCTGGTTACTGCTTGCATTATAAGGTGAGAGTCGTAACCTCGCAAGTTGTGAAAGAATATAGGCAGCTTCCATGTCTTTGGTTCAAACTTTAGTTGAAGATTGCATTTGTTATGTGCTGCTCCTCTAAACTTTCCACTAATGTGATCATGGTCTCTTACTGTTGGATTCTCTGCGGTGGCAACCAAGGCCGCCCCACAAATCCAACAGTGAGTGGCTGAGTCATACTGTTGTTGGTCTTCAGGCGTCATTATGATTTCAGATAAATTCAGATTATTAGAACAGGCATTACGCACTTGCTGCATGCGTTTTAAGAAGTATTTTGCAGCATTTGGTCCTCTGTATAATTCTGGCTTTGAATGGGCGCCATCCGACCTAACAATGATGAAGGCAAATGAGCAAATCTGATGATTACTCATTAAGACTGTTTTAGGAAGTTTCTGTGGGGTTGGTCCTTCATAAGGAACAATGAGTGATTCGAAGTCTGCGTAAACAACATATGGACTAGTTTGCAACCGTTTCCAGTTCTTAAAACTAACTTTACTGCCTTCTCCGGGCGTAATTAGTTCTGTATCACAGTCAACTGGGCTAATACAATGTTTTATATGTTCGCTCGCAGCTTGAACGGACGGAATTCTTGTTAAACATTTTCTACAGAATTCTTGTTTGCTATGTTGTTTTGTAGTATGCACTAGTAATCTACTCATTGTGCGTATTAGAGTGTAGTGCAACCCATTAAGGCTTTGCATCAGGAGTAAGTCTACATGAGTTTTGGTTGGTTCGCCTATTGTTGGACTGTTCTTTGACACTCTAATTGGCAGAAGGTTGGTTTCTTCAGACCATGTGTAGACATTAACAGTTATTGATGGATTTTGTTTTTCAAACTGATCAATTTTGTCTACAGCCATAGGAAATTCAAGGCCGTTAAAGTTAAGATCATTGGCCCACTGTAAATAGTTAGATACTCTCTCTGCATTTTTGGCAACGTGATGCAGCCTAGCAAGAACGCACCACATAAAACATTTGTCGTCTGAATTTTTTATGTTCAAAACTGCTTTCTTTGCAACTAATGTTGGAGGCAGTGGAATGTAAGACTTGCCTACAATCGGCTCATACTTAGCCTGTTTTAATCTGATGTCTAGGACTTCACCCTCTGACCAACCAGAGCCTCTCATTTTAGCTGCTTCAGAGGCTTCATCAAACTGTGTAAGCAGCTGGTCTGCCCAACCAGGTGTTAAGTCATTATGAGAAAGAATAGTCTGTTGTTTAGTTGAGACCCAGACTTCTAGATTTTCTTCATTTATTGTTATATAGTCGATTAAAACAACTAACCTTACTTTAACTGGAGGGTTTATTGTTAGTTTACTTGGAACTTGAGAAATAGCGTGTACAACGCTTTCCCGCACGTTTTTTGGATTAATAACTTCTAAATCAATCTCATTTAGTGCTCTTGACAAACGCTCTTCCTCGAGCATTGCTTCAAACAATTCATCTGAACCTTCATATATCTTATCCATGTTGAGTTTCTTTTCTAACTCAAAATATTTATTTAAATTAAAAAAAAAAAACTTAATCAGAATCAATATCAACGGTCTTTTTGTGCTTGGACTCATAAACTAAAGTATAAACGCCCTTTGGGGTTGTTAATGTGAGCTGTTTAGAACAGAGTTTAATGTTTCGTTTACTTTTTTTAAACATTCCTTTTTTATCTGGTCGGTGTCTGGCTGTTGAGAAAAAGTTGCCCTTGCCTTTCTTTGAAGATCAAACTTTTGTCTTTTGTAGTCCTCAAAATCAGCCTGTAGGCGACTAAATTCTTCATCCGTGATGTTCGAGTCGGCAAGTGCTTTATTTATTGTCAGTTTGAAGGAACTAAGTTTAGCTGTTATTAGTTGAACCATAGCTGTGTGCTTTTGGAGTTTAGCTTTTATTTTTTTGCTGACAGCACTTACAGCCAATGAACACAGGCCAAGAGTTAAAGACAAACCACCTAGAGGTATAGCTACCGGTGCACCTACGCCTGTTGCTAAGAGACCTACACTTGTTCCTGCTGATAGAGCACTAGTGATCGATGCTCCAGTATTAACATATGTAACAGCATTAAAGGCAGCAGAATACCTTCGTTTGGTTTTGCTGTATTTTGAAAGGTCCTGCTCTAGTTTTTGTTGCATTTGTGTTATGTTTGTTAATCTGAAAGTTTTTATGTCTACAGCAACAGAATTGCTTACTATCTCTTCTTTGGGCACTTTTGGATAAACCTGAACAGACATGCTTTTTTTTAAAAATAAAAATAATTTAGTATTGGATATCTTTTAATCTGTTATCTTGAATATTCAGCTGCGCATCATATATTAAAAACAAATGTACATTAAGTGGTTTATCACTCTCTTTTTCTTTATCAATTTGAATGTTTATTACGTCTTTAACTGTTCTCCCACTCCCATGCAACTGATTATCCTCTGTTGACCTTAGGTCAATCCATAAACCGTATTTCGTTGTTAAATATTCATCAAGTCTAACACTGTGAAGGTGTAGATCTTTAGACGCAAGGTCTACTGTTGGACTTCTAGACCTCCCGCCTCCAAACAATTTTCTTATTTCATCAAAATGATGATAAGGTTTAAGCCCACTACCGTAGACTTGGTTAGGACTACCCTCAATTGAACATTGTACTTTCGTTATTTTAGGATTGATAAACTTTTCACTTTGTCTTTTGAATGGTTCTTCATCTTCACACAGCAATAAAATACCTTTAAGGGATCTTGCTGCGGCGCTAAAACTAAAGTTCCATATAGTGTCTGCTCTGCTTTTAGGATATTTTGAATGATGAATCACTCTTTCGTAATATATTGCTAATTTTGACTGATATTGTTGCTCAATCAGCCTTGCTAAGTTAGGGTTGCTAACAATGTCAAACTCTAACGAGATGTCGAAAATGCTGTACTTGGAATCAGTGTCTGTAGATTTAATGACACGTTTGTATTCATTAAAAGTTAGTTCATATGACAATCTGTCTTTTAATGCTCCTTGAAAGTATGGCGCATGCGCTTTTAACAACTCAAAATCTAAGGGTATGGAAAAGCGATTTCCATAAGCAAAACTTACAGCTTCATACTTGTTACCGTCTTTAGCGTCTTCGGCGTCTATTCTGTGTTTTAGTGCTTCGTTATTTTCGATTCCTTGAAACGCAAGATCGGCCCTTTCATTATCGGTTAGCCATAGATCAGAATAGATTAGAAATATGTCTGCATTGTGTAAAGAAAATATTTCTTGCCCCTCAAGTTTTATAGAAATTTTCTTAACGATTGCCCGTCCCAGATTCTGAACTACTGTCCTGTTTTCGTCTGTTGCTGAATCAAGTTCTATTTTGAAAGTAAGCCGTGCAGATCCCGGCACAATCACTTCATCTGCTCCTAGGTCTGGAAATTTAACAGTAAGAATTTGATCTGAATCAATAGTAGATGGATTATTTGGAACAATAATATTCTGTTTATTTCCCTTCACGCCAAAGGGCTCTTTCAGTCTTCTATGCGGGTCAAGAATTGAGCCATATGCTTGTGACATTTTTTTTTTATAAAACAAAATAAAAAGTTAATTATTTAAAAACATGGCAGAAGAAGATTATGATGTTTTTGATCCTGGAGACGACATGAGTGAAATGACACCTTTGACACATCCATTACAATCATTGCGGCGTGAATTAACAGAAAGTAAGGTCAAATCATTTTATCAAAGTTTAGGCCAAGAACCTCCTGATTTTATAGACCCTAATGATTTTGAAACAAAAGATGACCATTTGTTTGTGAGAAACGACGAAGGACAACTTGTTCAGCTTACAACTAAACCAGACTCATCAAAGTTTTTAAAAAAGAGTACAATTAGACAAAGGCTCAGTGTGAGCGATCAAAATCGCCTTGGCATTGCTAAACCGCGAAGATTAGACAGTGAGGCAGTTGCTAAACTTCAAAACACACTACAAGAACTCCCAACAGATAACCAAATACAAAACATGGAACTTAAAGATTTAAGCCCAACAGCAAACAAAATAATAGAAGCAGAAACCAGTTTTTCAGAAGAAACAGTATTAAAAACTATGCACGATCCGCCGCTACCTATGAGAGAAATAACGGCCCTTGATCATGCTTTGAAAAGCATCAGAGGTGAATTAACAAACAATTTAGCAAAACTGGGTGAACTAGATGAGCATATAAAAAGAGAAAAAGAAAAACTAGTTGAGGCTGATGACCACAACTTAGGACCTGGTGTTAAAGAAAGAATAACACAAAGACTAAAAGATCTTGAACAAGAGAGATCAGCAAGACTAGAAGTGCTGCCTACTAACCGAGAACAATTACGAACTCAAGTGAGCAGAATAAGAGAAACTATCCAAAGAATTTTATATGAAGACACAACGTTAGCAGAACGAATAAGAACACTGTTTAGAGAGCAAGGCGTCACATTAGCAAGTGTTATAACAGCCTTAGGATTTGCAATAAGTACACTGGTGTTGGCTATTACAGGCGGCGGTGGTGGGGGAGCAGTGCCACCAGGACCACCAACTCCGTCGTCAGATAAATCATGGGTAAAAAAACAACTCGATCACCTTGCAAACTTACTAAAAAAATTAGCCAGTAAAGCAATAGATTCTTTGCCTGGTATAATAGGAGGGATCGTTAGCTGGCTTTTGTCTACTGCAAGTAAAGTAGTTGGCTTTATGGCCGAGCACTTATGGACATTAGTTGTCTTAATAGTTGGGTTACTTTATAGTAAGATAAAGACCAAGTAATCCTAGGGCAGTTAATCCAATAACAAGTGCCGTCTTTTCATATTCATGGTCATCACGAACAAAGTCCGCGTCTTCAATGGTCTTTGGGCTTTGGGCCTTGGGGATTGGATGGGGTTTTGAGGGGGCCACGGGGATTGGGACTACTTTTTTTATTGCTATTGCTGGCTTAGAATTTATGTCGTTTTTTCCGACCTTCTCTTCATTGCCAGCCACAAGGATTTCATTATTATAGTTTATTATTGTTCCTATCTGAAGTCTGAGGTCAGAAGGCAGCATGTATAAACCAGTGCCGACAGCAAAGTCTACTTTCGATCTTGCGTATTGCAAAACATTTTGGTACCTTTTAATACTTGAAGGCAAATCAATTGCAGAATTAATAGAATCCTCTAAATTTGCTAAATACTGTTTTTGGGCGTCAAAGCCAGTAGAAGGATCAATTATGTTTGATCTCGTTTGTGCTTGCGAACCTAGCAAACACCAAACATAAGTACGAATAGAGTCGTTTATTCGTTCTATTCCTGCTTTTGTTAGGCCCTTAGATGTATCCAAAATAAATGTTGTCCATGCTGTTTTATGCTCTTGCTCTATGGACCCGAGGTGAACAGTTGTGCCTGAAGAGAAAGATGTGTAAGGAGGATTCCAATCATAGTTATACTTTCTGTGCACTCCCCAATAATAAAGAGTGCCTAAACCATGATTAAGATCCAACTTTTGTCTAAAGTCTGTCTTTGGGTCAATATCAAATTCGTTACAGATCCTTTCAAAAGCCTTGTAATCTATTCTGTTGCTGAATGGATTAAACGTTTTGTCATTTGGTAATGGCGCTTGCAGTTCAGACAAAATACGTCTGAAGGTGTAATAAAAATGAAATCTATACACTGACCTCACCAAAGGATCAGGATGATTTAAATGATCAGCATACGACACTCCACACCCAGTTGATGCACAAAACACAGCAAAGTTTAACTGGTTCTGATAAAACTGCATCGGATGACTGAACCACACTTTCGGGATGTAGTCGTTTTTAATAGGAGGGTTAAGATAACGATCCAATGGAGTACTAACCTTTACTTGAAAGGCGTCAGACTGAGTCACAGAAATGTCAAGGGTGTCAGTTGTTATATTTTTAGGACTGTAGTGCGGCCCAACAGAATATTTTGCATTAGTATATTTGAATGCACTCATTTTTAAATTTGTTTTAAAAATGTTTGTAACAATAACAACTCAAGACAGTCCTTCGTTTTTAGAATATGCTATTGATAATAACTGCGGAACCCAAAGGGTCGCACTCCATGAAATTTTTTACAAAGTCGTATGGTTTAATATAAGTCAATCCAAGAGGAATAATAAGATTTCAAAATTTGACAATAGAGGAAAATTAGTTAGCCAGTTAACCATACCTGATGGTTATTACGGGTTTTGCTCGCTGAAAGAAGCAATGAGTAACTTCGACATTACTCTCAAACTTAACAATGCAAATTTGAAAATAATGTTGACATTCAAACCTGAAGAAGAAGAAGTAAGTTACCTTTTTGATGGAGAGCTAGCTAAAATGTTAGGCTTTGCAACTGACAATTATGCCGTTCATGAATTTAGAGTTACATCAGACAAAACTACTTATGAGGGAGAAAACCCGCTCGATCTTGCATTACATTCATTACTCTATGTTCATTTGGACGAGCTGAGCACTGATGAAAACTTATATGATGGAAGGCCCTCAACTGTTTTAAGAGCTCTTCCATCAGGGAAAGCTGCATATTGCGATTATGAAATTATACAATTCCCTAATTTACAGTTTAAAAGATTAGCTTGTGGGAGGGTCAGATCATTTAATATAAAGATCACAGATAAAACAGGGAAAGTCGTGAAATGTGATAACCTGCACATTGTTTTAGAAATAAAATAATACGTTGTTTTAAAAAATGTCACGTGGGCCAGAAGAATCAGGAGTTACATTAGCGCCTGAGAGGTGTGTAACTTTAGAATTAAAAGACCTTGCAGACGTTGAGGACTTTGAACAAAACGGTGAGATAGGCACTTTGTATGGTTTTGAGTACACTAAAGATGGTTATTATAAGCGCAAAGAGGTTGACGACAACAAAAGGTTTCCTAAACTAGAACAACTACGCAATCTAGAAGCAAATAATACAGGTCAGTATGAATATAAAATAGTTCGAAAAACTGACAACAAATGGCACTTAGAACCATATTTAGAATGGGACATAAAATTTGAATTCTTAAGCCCATTTACATTTTTTGACCGTCAAAAAAGTTTCAGAAAAGCATTGAACTCTGGCCCTTTACATGTAAGTCTTATGCCAGAGGACAACAGTCGGAAAGAGATCGAAATAAAGCCGTTTGGGGACAAACAGTACATCCTCCACAGAAGAGAATCGGTTTTAAAGAAAGCTTCTACAAAATTACAGTTCATTCCACGCACAAAATTAGGAGACACGTTCACAATGATATTTAAAATTTCTGTCTTAAAAGATGAGGCGAGAAATGGAGCTCTGGGCGTCAGTGACAATCTTATGAAAGGAATTCTTATTAGCTGGCAAAACTTAGACGTTGACAAACTTAAAGTTACTGTCGTTGTTCTTTACAATGGCGAGGATATTAAGGTCATAACAACAAGCAACAAAATTGATATTAGTCTAAATAGAAACGATCTTACAGAACTGAACTGGATTAATCTTACACATTTGGGCCTTATAGGTTTTTATTATACTGAACAAGTTTTGACAGAGAGTATGATAAAAACAATAACTGGATTAGATTAAATTATGTTTTAAAACTATGGAGCAGACGACTTTGGTGTCAATGCCGATGTTAAACTTTATGACAAAAACCCCTCATTGTTCATTGATTTGTGGACAGACTGGTTGTGGAAAAACAATATTTGTCCTCGACCTATTACAAACAGTTTATCGTTATAATTTTGATCATATTGTAATTTTCTGTCCAACACTCAAATGGAACAAAGCATATCACGACAGAAGGTTTATATGGACGGATGATGAAATCTATTTAGTTGATCCCAGCAATAAACTTAGCGAGTGCTTAGAACACTTTTATAGACAGTTTGAAGGAACTCAGACACTATTTATTATAGATGACTGCTCGGCAGAAAGAGACATAGTTAAAAAGAGAAACACTTTGTCAAAACTAGCTTTCAGTGGAAGACATGCTGGGATAAGTGTGTGGATTCTATGTCAAAAATATAACTCAGTTTTAAAAGACTTTAGAGAGCAATTAAAGACTGTAGTTTTATTTCACATGAAAGACAGAGACGCATTTGATGAATGTATGCGTGAAAATGATGTTATTGAAAACGATCAAGAAAAACGAAGGATTAAGCAAAAACTTAAGTCTCAAAAGTTTTCTAAATTAGTGTTAAAAACAGATAATCCTACACATTATGTATGTTTGTAAAGTGTTTACTATTAGAGAACTATAAAATAGGCATTCTGGGTAAGCCGGCGGAGCAACAGCGAAACCGGCTTCAGCCGGTTGGAGCTGGCGGAGGTGGGTGAGCCAGAATGCCTATTTTATAGTTCTCTAGAGAGAATGTCAATATACGGGGCACGATCACCAAATCTTATCTAGCACGCAACCCCCCATTTTAATGTACTGATTGCGTCAATTTTTAGAGGGTTTGGGGTGTTAATTTTGTTTAGAAAACGGGTGTCAATTTTGGCAAAAACTGATATGAGATGGACGTAATCAGTATGTGAAAAGGGGGGTTTTCGTGCAAAATAAGATGTGGTGGTCGTGCCCCCGTATATTGACATTCTCTCCCGACGTCAAAAACACGGTGCCTTACCACTCCACGGATTTGTGGCTTGTCGGTATAGTTCGTCACCACGATTATTCTTTGGAACCGCAGAAGCGTCTGGACGAACTGGATTTTAAAAGACCAACGCGGTTTCCCTTACTACTATTAACAATATTAGTAGTAGTAGTGGTGTTGATTGCGGTAGTGAGAGTGGTATTAGCAGTGGAACTAGTAGTAGCAGTGAGAGTGCTGTTGTCAGTGATGAGAGTGGTGTTAATAGTAGTGATGGTGATGATAAAAGCAGTAGTGAGTGTGGTGTTGTCAGCGGTAGTGAGAGTGGTATTAACAGTGGAACTAGTTGTAGTGAGTGTGGTGTTGTCAGCGGTAGTGAGAGTGGTATTAACAGTGGAACTAGTTGTAGTGAGTGTGGTGTTGTCAGCGGTAGTGAGAGTGGTATTAACAGTGGAACTAGTTGTAGTGAGAGTGCTGTTGTCAGCAGTATTGAGAGTGGTATTAGCAGTGGAACTAGTAGTAGTAGTGAGAGTGCTGTTGTCAGTGATGAGAGTGGTGTTAATAGTAGTGATGGTTGTGATGAAAGCGGTCGTGAGTGTGGTGTTGTCAGCGGTAGTGGGAGCGGTATTAACAGTGGAACTAGTTGTAGTGAGTGTGGTGTTGTCAGCGTGTAGTGGGACGGTATTAACAGTGGAACTAGTTGTAGTGAGTGTGGTGTTGTCAGCGGTAGTGGGAGCGGTATTAACAGTGGAACTAGTTGTAGTGAGTGTGGTGTTGTCAGTGGTATGGGGAGCGGTATTAACAGTGGAACTAGTTGTAGTGAGTGTGGTGTTGTCAGCGGTAGGGAGCGGTATTAACAGTTGTCAAGTGCGTGAAACCTCTCACAAAAGGCATTAAACGCTTAGAGGCAAAAGGGGCGTTGTACATAGTATAACAAATAGGTAATAGAACCATTAACAATATGCCTTACCCATCCCGCCCCAAAGTCG
>JAMYXO010007829.1:0-11611 GCA_033310375.1 Conus canariensis
AGAGCTGTCGAAGCTTTTGATGTTAGAATTTCTTTATGACTACTTTAAGCCCTTGTATCCTGAGTCCAAAGTACTTTACACAGATACAGATTCCTTTGTAATCGACATCCCTACTGAAGATATCTATAAAGACATGGAATTAGAAGTAGCTAAAGGGCATGCGGGATGGTACGACACATCTGATTACCCTAAAGATTCGCCTTTGCATTCAGATATTAACAAGAAGGTTTTAGGTAAGATGAAGGATGAATTATCTGGTGGTGTGATCAAGGAGTTTGTTGGTTTGAGGTCGAAAATGTACAGTCTTTCAAGCCAAAAAAAAGTTGTTAAAAAAGCAAAGGGAATATCTCGCAGTGTTGTGCAGTCAAGCATATCCCATGACAACTATAAAAAAGCATTGTTTGGCAATAAGACTTTTCATCATGACAACGTAAAACTACGATCTAATCTACATGAGATCAACACAACTGTTGTAACAAAGAAGTCATTAGATAGAACAAACACAAAACGTGTGTTTGTTAATCCAGAGTTTTCATATGCAATCGGGCATTGGAGAATAGTATAATCATATGTCTTCATGGAGTTTCTGTTTGGTCAAGTGTTATCAGAAGCTCAACTATATCATTATCCAGTATAGCCAAATCATTATTATTCTCATTCATTACTGCTAAATGTGCTTTAATTTTTTTTATCATTTCAAGATTTTGATTTTTCCATATCAAAATATCAGAATCTAGGGATTGGGGTAGTAAGCGATTGTCTGGCTGTTTTAGCATAAGATTGTCAATGTTCTTAAATATTTTTTTGATAATAATATTATAAGCAGATAATTGACGTATTAATTTTGAAAACTCTTTTTTCTTTTGAGCTTCCATTTTAAACTCAAATGTATTTGCCTAAATTAACTAAGCGACTGGAACTGTGTCTGGAGGGATTATCTGCAGTTCTTCCTTCACAAAAGATCTTCGGGGGGCTGGTCGTTTTGTTGTGTCAGTTTCTCGTAAATAATACACGGGTGGATTCATTTTCACAATTTTTTTTATCTCATATGGATCAACACTCCAAACTGGATCTGTTGCCCTGATGTGAGTGTCCCCTTCTGCTTCTCCCGGCGAATAAAGGTACCTTACTTTCAAACCAAATGGTAATAGTTTGCTTGATGAAGACTCTCCTTCAACAACATTTATTGTTTGTTTTCTGATTGCTTGTACTGGTTTTAAACCTTTAAATTCTTCATTATTCATTGCGCGCAAAACTGAGGGCAGTCTTCTAACCCATTCTGTGTTGCGAGAATTGTCAATCAGCTCTCTGTGATACTGGTAGGAGAAAAGTCTTTCAGATAACTGTTTGTTAAAGTTTTCAACCAAACCCTGTGATCTGTGAACACCCGGAATGCCTCTTTTAATGGTAACTCTATGTTTTAACAATAATTGATTCACTTGACCTTTAAATTCTTTTCCATCATCGACTTGAATCATGCGAGGATAAGTTAAGGGTCCTCGTTGATATATCAGTTGTATAGCGACAGCAACAGCAGAAGCACTCTTTTGTGTTAATGGTTCCGCATCTTTGTATCTTGAAGCTATGTCAATGACTGTAAGTGCGTACTGAAATCTTTTTCGTCTAATCGTATCATGGGGTAAATATAGAAGATCCATTTGATGGGTGTCGTTTGGAGTTATATTCACAAAGTGTGGTCTTTGTATTCGTTTAGGCGCTGGTAGATAAATTTGCCAAATCGCTTGTTTAGATAACCATTCTTTTGCTGTTTGTTCACTGACTCCAGCTGCTTGGCTTAGCTTTTTAATTGCTGTTATTCCCTTCCAATATCCTTTTGGCGAATAATAGATCTTGTTCATTTTTTATTCAGCCAATATTATGTGCAACAAAATACACAGCGGTCATGCCAAAGACAATAAACAATATTTCTTGCATCTTTTGTTTTTCTGATGGTTGATAAAAGTCGCTAAATTTTGGTGGAGGCAATGTCTCGATTGGCTTGCCTGTTACAAGATAATATTCTTTTATTGCTTGATCAACATCTTTAAATGTGTAAGCTGCATGTCCCTGTTGTTTAAGTCTGTCGTTAATAAAATCTAACTGCTCCATTCTTTGCTTTTCATAGGTGTCTTGTGCAGCGGCTAGTTGCTCCATAGCTCTGTTATGTCTTTTTCTCTCATCGTTATTTTGTAGTTTACTAAACGCGTAATTACTTCCGCTAAAAGCAAGCGCATTGACCACTGCGCCGCCTATCATCATTACGAGTGAAGCCATTTTTATAAATGTATTTTTTTACATATTGATACTGTCTGGAATTATTCCTTGCTTAACTAGAAAATCTTTCGTAGCAAATGAAGCTGTAATAACAGCAATCAGCTTTGCTGAGTCTTCAAAGCCTAGTTTGCCAAGATCTGCTGGTTTTATTTTTAACAGGCTTTTACCAAGCATTGTGTATCCTACACTTAGACCTCCAATAACAGCAGAATGGTATACAAGGTTAGTAATAGTTTTTTCGGTGCTCATTTTTAAAAAATAAAATAATATTTATTCATTAATAAAACATGAACTGCGATGATTTACTTCCTGAACTTACAAATGATCAAGTTGATGACCAAGCTATTATGCGCCAAAAGGAAAGGCTGTATTCTTTAGCAGCATGTGGAAAAACAAAACAGTACCTTGGAAATGAATTCAGCATAGAACAGATACAACAGATGTCGCCACAAGACATTGTAAAGTATCACAACAGGTATGAAGCGCAACTGGGGTCAAGAATGGTAAAAAGTGTTGGGCAAACGGTTCTTAGTTTGTACACTAAACTAGTTAGTAGATTTGCTCCCATTGATTCTGAACAAGATTTTATGTATGATTTAACACAGGATCCCGTTTTAACAAAGTCATTAGAGTCTCTAGGATGTGATCTATATTACAGATTTGGAACATTGTTATCGCCATTAATCATGGGATTAATTACTTTTAATCATATAGATTTTGTTTCCCTTCAAAATGACCGAGCCTGAAAATCAGCAGAAAACATTGATGGAGAAAGTGACCAGTAAAAAGCCTCCTCATCCTGGGCGTGTTGCAGCAGGAAAAAAATTAGCAGAGTGGAACAAACAAAAAAAATTAATGTTGCAATCACAGAATATAACTCATAATGAAAACATAACACCGCCAACGCCAACAGTTGTTTCAATGCCAGCTGTAAATACACAAGTTGATTCAAGGCCTGCAACACCAAAGTCGTCATGGATTATTTGGATTAAAAGAGTTGGCATTTTTGGCGTCATTGCTGTTGGTGGGGGTGGTTATTACGTTTATAAAACATATAAAAGAAAGACAGCAAAAACCAAAGCAGCCCCAAAAATCACAGCCACTAAATACAAAATCTGAACAAAAAAGAATACCAGAACCGCCAACAACAAAAGATCATTTTGATCCATTTCAGATGGAATAATATTTCAAGAACTTAATAAATAATTATAAGTGACTTGAATAAGAACTTAATAACGACTTGATGACGACTTGATAAAACTTAAATAAGAACTTAATGACGACTTGATAAGAACTTAATGACGACTTGATAAGAACTTAATGACGACTTGATGACGACTTGTTAAGAACTTGAATAAGTACTTGAATAAGAACTTGTTAAGAACTTGATGTTGACTTGTTAAGAACTTGAATAAAAACTTGTTAAGAACTTAAATAAGAACGTGATGCCGACTTGAATAAGAACCTAGAACGACTTAATGACGATTTTTTTTCACAATTAATTGTTACATTCTTTTCCGGGGAGACAACTCCCTTCTGCCTTTATGTAGTATCTAGGTCAGACATGTCTGGCCACGGCTTACTCAACTGCACAATAGCCGAGTCGAAGCGCCACACTGTTTCCGGGTTCGTGTCAAGTTACACATAAGGGCGCCGGGCCGCCCACGCGGCATTGTATAAATTTAGCCGGCTAAATTCCCCACCGGCGTCGTTTAGTACAGGCGTTAGACGTCATTGTATAAATTTAGGCGGCTAAATTCCCCACCTCAAAATAATCTTTTCCCAATTTTATGTATTAAAAGCAGCATTTTTATATTTAAATCTAAAAGCATTTAAAACAAATATTTATTAAAAAGTAGTGACTAAAAAGTAAGGTAAGATGCACTTTGTTATTTAGCTTTTGGTGTTGTTTTAACAACTTTAAAAACAACTTTACTCTAGGCAAATAAAAACAACTTTACAAGTAGACACCATGTAATTGTAAAGCGTTTGTTTGTGTACAGTATATATATAAATCTTGAAGTTAACAACATTGGGGATATGCCTGCAGTAGTTTTAAATACTTGGTTGTCATGGCATTGAAAAGTCTAAATTTGCCCTCTTCCCTGCCCTCAAGTGATCCTTCCTACTTTCGTATTGGGTCACTGGCGCGGCTATAAACGCCCGTAAACCCAGAATATGGTCACTGGCGCGGCTATAAACGCCCGTAAACCTAAAATGGTCGCCCTGGTGCGGCTATGGGAAGGACCACTAAAATGGGGGTGAGGGGATTGCCCAAATTAGACAAATAGAAAGCAGGCAAACAAGTATAAAAGTATACTACTGTTGGAGGCATATTCCCAAAAACCCTTCACATCTGGCCGTGTTATATGTGACCCTCTGGGTCTGGCTTGGGGCCCTAGGGCGCCATAGGGTCTCAAGTGAGATCCAGAGGTGATCAGTAATGCGGCCAGATGTGAAGAGTTTTGCAAAAATTTATTTTACATTTGATGAATGAATGCGTGATGTTATTGATCAAGAAAAAACTTAAGTCTCAAAAGTTTTCTAAATAAAAACAGATAATCCTACACATTATGTATGTTTGTAAAGTGTTTACTATTAGAGAACTATAAAATAGGCATTCTGGGTAAGCCGGTGGAGCAACAGCGAAACCGGCTTCAGCCGGTTGGAGCTGGCGGAGGTGGGTGAGCCAGAATGCCTATTTTATAGTTCTCTAATGTTTAATGTCAAACTTGTTGATTCTGATTTTGCCTGATTTCTTAGTCAGTTCGACTTTGTCTGTTTAACAGAAACATTTATTGATGAATGTAGTGATGATTTGTTTGTTGGTTAAAAAACATTTTTGCAAGCCTGCAATTAAATTCAAAAGTTAAGGGAGACGATCTGGACGTGTCGTATGTCTAATAAAAAAAATGAATTCATCCCCTTTGTTAGATCGATTGAAGTAAATTATCCAAATTTAATTATTTTCTTGATTGACAAATTCTCGTTTGGAACAGACAGGGACATTTTGTATGTCTGCTCGTACATTCCTCCCGAGGGATCTCCTTTTTATGTCTATATTGACAGAATAATCAACTGGTTGATTGCGGTCGCTTTCCTGGAAGAAGAAGAAGAAGAATGGTGTATGTAAAGGCGACCTAAAAGGTTGCTACACATATGTCTCTGACTCTGGAAGTAGTGTGAATGATTATTTCATATTTTCAAATGAACTTTCTGCTTTTCTATGTGATGTTTGTGAATTACGGGTTGTAGAACGAATAGATTCTGATCATTTCCCGGTATCACTTCATGTTCGTTTCCCTTGTGGAAACCTAGCAGACGCTAACAAAAGAGGTCATGACGATGTTATAGAAAAAACGGTCTGGAATGATGAATGCGCTTCTTCGTTTTGTGACACCCTATGTGCTGAAAAAGCGAGTGAAATTTTTTATATTGCCGCAAGTTTGATAGATACTGATGTTAATCATGCACTTAATATGTTTAACGAATGTCTATGGATTTGTGCTGAATGTATGATAAAATGTATACATGGTCATGATGGGATATCAAAGGACTGGTTTGATCATGAATGTGCTCTTAATAAAAGAAAGACTAGATTATTGAGAATAAGTCGCTGTTCGTTGAAGGACACTGACAAAACTGCGTATGTTATAGCCAGCCTGAATATAAACATTTACTAAAGAGAAAAGAGAAAGAATGTAAAAAATCATTAATAGATAAATGAGTAACATCTATAAAGTCTCAGAAGAATTTCTGGGCTGTAATTCACAAAATATCTCCGAAAAGAACACAGCCCAGAAGCAACATTTCAGCTGAGATGTGGTTTCAATACAACATTCTCAAGCCTTGTTAGAGTTAAATACTGACAATGAGCCAAACAAAGAGGGGTTAGAGGGGTTTGAAGATGAATCTGATAGTTATATGAACCGTCCCATTAGTGAAGAAGAAGTGTTATTAGCTATTAAAAAAACTGAAAACCCGTAAAGCAGCAGGCCCCGATGGCATTATTGGTGAACTGTTTACATACTCTTCTGCCCAAGTTGTGCAGTTTTGTGTGAAATTGTTTAACAAACTGTTTCATAATGGTACGTTTCCAAATAACTGGACGGAATCAATAATTTTGCCCATCTTTAAAAAGGGTGACACTAAAAATCCAAATGATTATAGGGGCATCTCCCTTAGCAATGTAAGTAGTAAACTGTATGGAATGATAATAAATAATAGGCTGCAAGAATGAATTGAGAAAAAAATAAACATTACTGGTGATCACCAAGCTGGTTTCAAAAAAGGTTATTCGACTGTTGACCACATGTTTACTTTAATAGCTCTTGTTCAGAAACAGTCTTCCTGTAATCGAAAATTGTGCGTTGCCTTTATAGACTTTGAAAAAGCGTTTGATTCCACAAATAGAAGTCTTCTTTGGCCAGTCATAATTAAAAATGGTATTAGGGGTAAAGTCCATAGATGTATCAGAAGCATATGTGAAGTAGCTAGAGCTAGAGTTCGTTGTGGTGCTAAACTGACAGATTTTATTAACTGTACAGCTGGGGTTAGGCAAGGTGATGCTTGCAGTCCTGTTCTATTTTTGCTCTTTACCAATCAATTAGCCATTGAAGTGATCAACAATGGAATGCTGATTTTGGATGCTTTTGAATTGTTTATTCTTTTATTAGCAGATGATGTGGTTTTGATATCGGAGATTGTTATTGGTTTACAGACTCAACTGAATGGTTTACAACGCGCAGCTGCTTCTCTCCAACTGAGGGTTAATTTGTCTAAAAGTAACATCATTGTATTTAGTAAGGGTGGTTGTTTAAGTACATGAGAAAGGTAGTCCTATGATGATGACTCAATGCCTGTTGTGAATGCTTATAAGTATTTGGGTATATTTTTCTCAACACGTCTAAGTTTTGTTGGTGCGTGTAAGGATCTTGCTAGCAGAGCAAAAAATGTGTTACTCTGTATTATGAAAAAAAATTGTATGTCCATAATGATACGTCTTTTAATGTATTTCTCAAGTTGTTTGATAGTCAGGTTCAGGCAATTGTACGGTATGGGTCTGAATTATGGGGGTTAGATGGCGCTGCTGTATACTGTGAGCACCTATTCGCATTAAAAAGATTCTTGGGTGTGGACAGGCGAACTGCTTACGACTTTATTTATGGTGAGACGAATAGATTCCCCATGTATGTAGTTTCAGCAGTAAAATGCATCCGTTATTGGCTAAATTTACTTCATATGGAGGACCACTGATTACCACGCAAATCTTATAACATGTTACATGGTCTCGATGCTAGAGGAAAAAAACAATTGAGTTAGTAAAGTACGTATTTGTCTTTTTGAATATGTTTTTGGTTTTGTATGGTTAAATCAAGGTGTTGGAAATGTTAAGCAGTTTTTACATTGTTTTCGTCAACGATTGGTTGACTGCACTTGGCAAAAATGGTCAGACCATATGCAGCATAGCGAGAGGTTTGATTTCTATAGAAATGTTTGCAGCTTTCATGATCTGAAACCTTATTTAACGTTAGAAATGGACAGACACTTGAAATATATTATGACCAAATTTAGGTTTGGAATATCAGAATTAGCAGTTCTCAAGTTTAGATACAAAACCGTTGTTGATGACTATGACTTATTGTGTTCGCTTTGTAAAGAGTCTCCAGAAAATGAAATCCATTTTGTTCTTTGCTGCCCAGCCCTAAGGAACATTAGAACTGAATGCATTCAGCCAAATTTTTTTCGACAGCCTTCTTTATTTTAGATTGACTGTACTGATGTCGTCAACCTCACCAGAAGTTGTTCGAAATTGCTCTTTGTTTTTGTATAAGGCATTTAGATTTAGAGAAACAGCTAGCTACCTCTTGATGTTCTAAATTATTTGTGTTTGGACTGCTTTACAGTCCTTAGTATTTATCTCGATATACATACATACATACATACATACATACATACATATATATATATATATATATATATACATACATATATATATATATATATATATATATATATATATATGCTCACTCATCCCTTCATAAGGGGCTAAGGCCTATATGAATAAATTATTCGATTCTCTCTCTCCCTCTCTCTCTGTCTCTGTCTCTCTCTGTCTGTCTCTCTCTGTCTCTCTCTCTGTCTCTCTGTCGCTGTCTCTCTCTGTCTCTCTCTGTCTCTCTCTCTCTCTCTCTCTCTCTCTGTCTCTCTCTCTCTGCCTGTCTCTCTCTCTGTCTCTCTTTCTCTCTCATTTCTCTCTCTCTCATTTCTCTCTCTCTCTCTCTCTCTCTCTCTCTCTCTCTCTCTCTCTCTCTCTCTCTCTTTAAAGCAAATTTTTGACATCAAGTCAGAGAACGGTGCTGTTTTTTTTTTCTTTTCAGGTCTTTATTTGTGTGTCATGTGACTACAGTGGTGTGCGACTGTCATGCTTCCGAAGAAGACAAGGCATGAAATATTATTCAAATGGAATAATGAATGGATAGTATGTTGTGTGTGTGTGTGTGTGTGTGTGTGTGTGTGTGTGTGTGTGTGTGTGTGTGTGTGTGTGTGCGTGCGTGCGTGCGTGCGTGCGCGCGCGCGCGCGTCGGTGTGTGTCAATATGCACCCTTGTTTGTAGACGCATGGTACTCATTGTAATATTCATCGTCTTGGTTTCATTTATGTTTTCTTTAACCTTTTATGTATTTGTAAGCGCATAGGACTTATGATATAAGCTTAAGCGCCATAAATAATCATTATTATTATTATTATTATTATTATTATTATTATTATTATTATCAAGGGAAATGTCTTCGATGTTGCGGTGCTTTGGGGAAGCGTGAAGTGAACTTTACACCATGCACGCGATGCCTGTCGATGATGAAGTGAGCCGCGTGGTCCGACACGGTTGGCTTCACCGTAAAATTGTGTCAAGCGTGAGCTGCTCCAATGGATTTTTCTTTGTTCGGTCCCATGCACGTGCGAGTGAGACCGAAGCCGTAACAGCTTGTTCAAAATGTTCATGCTGTGCGAACGTGTTTTCTTTGATACATTATAATAATGGATACGTCCCCTGTGGTGAACGATAACCAATCAAAACCCACTCGACGTTCTGCAGACAGGGTTTTGCAGTCAAAAGAAAAAAGAAAAAAAAAGAAAGTCATTGTTTTATTGTTATTCATATATTGCTGATGAGTCACCTTTTTTTTTGGTAAAAAGAACGGTTAAGACCAGAAAGAAAATTCTCTTTGCCTTCTCTTGTGGATCAACGAATCAATACTCATCCTGTCTCACTGAAGTCAGTTATTCGTGTGTCCAGCGACGACAAACGGAAACGTGTAACCTGACTTTTTCTTTCCCTGGGCAAAGAAAAGGGACACCACTGTGTTAGGATGTTGACTGTGCGGGATGGGACGCTGAAGAATATGACATTTCTTGAAAGAGAAACTTCTTCTTTTCTGGTCAGTGACTCTGTCATTAGGTACAAAATCAAGGAGGCTACAGACAATTAACGACCCTCTTTGAAAAAAAAAATTGTATTCCTGGTCTAAATGTGACTGATATCATTCAGTGGCTGCATACATTAGATAAACAGAAACAAATTAAAACTACTATTGTGCATATTGGTATGAATGACTGTCCAGCCAGGGCATTTCTAGTTCAGGTCAGGTGTGAACTATATAAAAATGACTCATGTAGCAGTGAGTTGGATTGGACATGCTTGGGAAGGAATCCATTGAATGAAACACTATCTTCAACCCCTCTTTAAAGAACATGACTTACTTCACTCAAAATCAGAATGGATTTATAAGGAATCATTCGTGTCATACCACGTTGACTAATCGTACCGAAAAAATGGCATTTAAACAGAAACAATGATTTATATACTGGTGCGTTTTTGTCGATTTTGCAAAAGCTCTTGACACCAGTGTCCTCTCGAGGAAATTAACTATGTATGGTTTAAACGATGACTCCGAAAAACTCATATCATCCTTTCCTCATGACAGAAGAGAAGCAGGCTTTCAAGATTCTACCTTACCTTCTCTTGGTTCGATCCAGGGATCGGTTCCGGGTCCTATATTATTTTCGGTTGATGTAAAGGACCACCCACTTTACCTGATATCCTCTCATGAACGTCGTGCAGATAATACTGCCATCTACAGTGGAAACAAAAACTCTGATACAGTATGAAATTTGCTTACAGAATGATAGGCTTGTGTGGTGGACTGGCATAAAGATCATAATTATGGCAATTCACCCATGCATCCAATTTCATGCCGGGAACAACTACCGAGGAATGACAGAACATTAAGAATGAATTACCGGGGTTAAAAATTTCATGATAAAACAGAAGAAATATTTTCTAGAAATCACCAGATCTGACTCCAGATGATAATGATAGAGTCTGGTCAAAATATCATTCTCTGCTCTGCAAATGACTTTCCAAGAAAACATTCCAGTTGAATAGAATAGAACATGTTGTTGATCTTGTGCAACCGGAAGCTTTTTTTCCCTTTTTTTTTTTTTTTTTTTTTTTTGCATACATCAAGCCAGACATTGATTATGGATCAACATGTTGAGATCCGGCCAGTCAATATTGCTTAAAGCTTCTTGACAGCTCATACTGACGCTTTCTAAAGTTTTATGTTTTCCAAATCCTTTCTCTTGTCCGTAATGATTACAAATGACTGACATATTCTCCTGTTTAGTCTTCAATGTCATAACAACAAAGCTGTTTCTATGTATAAAATCATGAACAGATTAATATTTGTCTATCTCAACTAAAACAACAACAACAAAATCCCATGAGTGATGTTCGTAACAAAAGTGTCACCCGCATTCCTCGCCCTAGAACTGATCTTTTCGTGTAATTATTCATTTATTCTGGTGGTGATTTATGAAAAGATATACATTACCATATGAAACACAAAACAAGCTTATTGTTATTCAGGATGGCACGCCACATACAGTTAACAGAACATTGTTAACTCTAAACATGCAGAATAACATTATTGTGAAATAACCACAACCGCGTGGGACTTTTGTTGTTGTTGTTGTGACTTTGCATATGCATACGAGATAGAATTGATCGTGTGTGCTTGTGCTGCGGTGGTATTAGGTGGTGTTAGAGTGAACATGTGTAAGTGTGTAAGTGCACGCGTGCACGAATGTAAGTACACGATCGCGCGCGCATGTGTGTGCGCGCGCTTCCCCCTCTCATCCTCCTTGTATGTACATTGTTCGTAGATTTTGACCTTTTTTTTTTCTTTCTTTTTTTTTTTTTTTTTTTTTTTTGCCAAGTACCGCTTATGTTTTGTTCACGATTCGTCGTTTATTAGCTCGATCGTTATTTCCTTGT
>JAMYXO010007830.1:0-11611 GCA_033310375.1 Conus canariensis
TTTGCCCCTTTCCACCCCCCCTCTGTTTTCCCCCTCTTACATGAAAAACTCATAATTTTCTTTTTCGAAGGATATTCCTAAACCCAAAAGGGATTCCTCATTCAAACAAATAATTTTTTCTTGGCTCTTTGATTGTGTGGGGGTTTTGGGTTTTGTTGTGTGGGGTTTGTGTTGTGTTTGTTTGTGTGTGTTTTTTTTTTTTTTTTCCGCCGCTGTTGTTTTTTTTGTGTGTTGGGGGTTGTGGGGGTTTTTTTGTTTTTTTTTGGTTTTTTTTGGGTTAAAAAAATTTCTAATCCCATTTTAATTCTTATAACTTCTACGGGATTATTAATAACCCTTCATCCTGTATAATAAACCCCTACCACCCTCCCCAAAACCCAACCCTTTTTTTTCGGGAAAAAATAATGTTTAAAAAAGTGCCTCCAAAACAAAATTTTGTTTGGGGGCTGCACGCAAATCAAGTACTGGCAACAGCACGCCTCAGGGCACGGAAAACTACATGTTGGACAATATTTGATTTAACTAAGAAAATTACCCACTAAAGTGTACGTGGATCACTGTCTTCGCTAACAAATTGTGTTTTCTGATTTACGGTGCACATCCTCAACCCACACTCAATTCCTCCCCAAGCCCCTCCGTCTTTCCCTTTTCTTTGCTGACAAAACTAAAGGGGAAATTTCCCTTGGAAAAAATGCCCAAAGCCTAAAACTTCAACTTTCCAACACAACAATGTTTTCTTGACTCACGGGCTGCTGCGTGGGTGCCGCTTGTTTTGGTGGGGTGTGTGTGTGTGTGTGTGGGGGGTTTTGTGTGGTGTTGGTGTGTGTGTGTTTGGTTTAAACTACAAACACACTTCAATATGTGGGTTTTGTTGATGAGAAGCATTTGTAAAAGAGAGAAGAAGAGAGAGAGAGAAGAGAAGAAAAGAGATGCAAGACAGACAGAGAGACAGAGACAAACAAGACAAAGACAAGAACAAGAAGAGACAAACGGGAAAAAGAAAAGAGACGGGGGAACAATAAAAGGAGTTGGGGACGACGGGCGGGACTCACCATACAAACAAAAACCAGACTGAACAGCGCGGAAGGGGAAAAACCCTGGATTGGGGTGGGGGGGGGGGTCAGACAGCCATATAATAGGGATGGATTGGGAAGAAGGGGGAACAATGAAAACCAACAGAGGCAAAAATCAGGGCATCGTTCTAAAAAGACCAACTATTCAACCACCAGCCAAATTCTGGAATGTAAAACACCAAACCAACGAAAACGGAATCCCAATCATCAAAACACATTTTCTGCACAGGGGATTTTTTTATGGGGGTTTCTTCATTTTTATTCTCTACACAATCCCCCGTTCTATAACTAAAACGAAGGACGGGAATCCAAGACACCACTCAAGACTTGCCCACAGGGAAAAAAACACACACACCACACACACACACACACCCACACACACACACACCACACCGGAAGGACCCAGCACACACACAAAACACACACAACAAAACACACAGACCCCCCCGCCGCCACACACACACACACACACACAACACAACACCACACACACAACACACACACACACCCCCGAGGCACCTCCGCGCAAAACAGACACACACAACGCCACACTTTTTCCCCAAACCCCACACACCCCACCCCAACACACACAAACACACACACACACACACACACACCCCAAAACACACACACAACAACCTAAGGAAGAGAAAGAAGAAAGGAGAAAAAGAAAAAATCTCTCCTCTCTCCCCTAAACCACACCACCACACCACACACCCACCCCACACAACCCACACCACAACCCCCCAACTTGGGGGGGATTTCATGACACACCGAAAAAACCGGGCCAGACCCGCCCCGCAGCCCCAAACACAAAACACACCACACAACACACACACACACACACACACACACAGGCGCGCCTTCCGCTGCACCCATCGAAACAACAACCACCTTTCTTGATCTTAAAAACTCCAATACAACAGGGGCAGAAGTATTTCCCCACCAAACCAAAAAACTATCCCTTTGAATTAAAAAAGCATTTGTTTGATGCCTGACAATAAATTTGCCCGAAAAAATACATATCAAATTTTGTAAACAATTTTCTTGGATTAAAACAAAAATAAAGGGTATTCCTGATTAAAATTTAGGCCCGTTTCCTAGTTTTAAAAATAATTTCAAAAAATATCATTTTTCTCACTTCTCGTTTCAAAAATTTCTCTTCCCTAAAATGTATAAATGCATCATTATCAAGTAAAAATCCTTGGTTGACATTTGTTAAGATAATTGTTAAAAAAATTGGGCCATTTTTGGACAAATAAATTTTACTTCATATAGGGAGACAAAATTTAATATCAAAAAAGTTAAAAATAATAAAATCGTATTAAAGAAAAAAAAACAACTCATCAAAACTTTTTTTTTACAACACCATTGCAAAAGAATATAAACAAAAAAATTTTTAATCCGTTACAGTCCGAGCACGACAAGCTTAGCAAGACTTCTCGCGCCCAACTTAAGAAAAAAAAGGACTATCGCATTTTCTACGTCAAAAATTTTAAATCTTTGAAATTTATTAAACAATTCATTTTCTTATCATTTAAAATTTATCCAACAAAATTTTTTAATAAAGGCATCAATTTTAAATACAATCTTCAAAATTGTTCCAAGCCATTAATATTAGAGAAGCTCAGTCATTATTGGGGAAATTTTGGGTTAATTGTTTTGTTTCTTCTTCTATATATTGTGTCTCTAAACCCTATTTTTTTCATACAAAAAATTTATTCTATTCTATTCTATTTTTTCACACCCCACCCTCCACACGCAAAATTACAACCACGCGTCCCCCATACACACATACACACCCACCCACTTCCCACACAGGACCCCCCTCCCCCCACACAACAACCCTCAAGCCATATGCACACACCCCAACCCACACACACACACACACACACACACACAAACCCCCACCACACCCAACACACACACACGCAAACACAAAAGAAACACAACACAACACACACACAACACACCACACACACACACACCCCTCGCGGCGACAAACAAAAAAAAAAAAAAAACCCCCCCCCCCCACCCCCCAAACAACACCCACCACAACCCCCAAAGCTCTCCTCAGGGTCATCCAACCCCAACCTCAAATCCCCTTTTTCTCTTTTTTTTCATCTCGCTCCCTTCCCCTTTTTTTCCCCCCCCCCCCCCCTTTTCCCACACACATGCACACTATACACACAATCCTTTTCCTTTCCTTCTCACTTTTTCGTTTATTTTTTTTCCCTTTTCTACTCTTCCGGTGCTTTTTTTTAAAATCCTTTCTTTTCTCTTCAAAATTCTTTCTGTCTTTCTTTCCGCCCCCCCCCCCCCCCCCCCCCCCCAATTTTTTTTTTTCCTCTCTCGCTTCTTCACTTATTCCTCTCTTTTACCGTTTTTTCCCTTGGGCACACTCTGGGGTGCCCACGCGTCTTAAAAAGCATACTTTGTCCCACGACGGGGGTTAAAACATGCCACATGTCATTCTTTTGTTCTAGCATTACCCACTGCATTAGCAACATCTGGCCGTGAAGGGAAGGAAAAGCGCACAAGAGAAGGCCATAGCTGGATTAGAATAATCCCGCTTCCCTATTTGTCCCCAAATAGTTATCCTTTTTTCTTTTTTTATTTTAAACATTTTCTTCGATATTCTTTCTGATTATAACTGTCTGCTTTCCCACATTTTGCCCTCTGCTTCTGTTTTTCCTTTCTTCTCTTTCTCTGTTGCTTTTTTTGTCTTTTCTCCCCCCCCCTCCCCTTTACACTCTCCTTTTCTCTCTCTCTCCCCCCTCTCTCTCTTTCCTCTCTCTCTCTCTCTTTTCCCCCTTCCTCTCTCTCTCTCCTCTCTCCTCCTTTTTGTGTTAGAATGTACAATGTTTAAAATTTCGTAAAGCATTTTATACGACAAAAAGACCGGGAACCTAATCAAACTTTTTTCTCAAAAAGTATTGTCTGCGATATTCCCTTTAAATTCTCGAGCTCCACATATTTTCAGATAACCCATTTGATAAAAAGAAGATACTCCCTGGCTCATCCAAAAAAATGCAATCAAAAAATTTTTCCAAAACTTGGGAAAAGCTAGATAATCCCAATGTGTCCGCTTTTAAAATATCAAAAACTCTAAAGAAAAATAAATACGCAAACAGCAACCACAACATTTACGAACGCAAGCCTTTCGCAGTACTACCTTTTTGGTTTGCGGGCTGGGTGGGGGGCGGGTTCCCCCCCTTTTTGAACATTGACTTTGATTTTTCTCCCTTGGACCTGCTCCCTCAGAGTTCAGGCTATCTGAATTTAAACAAAAACTAACCGAAAATCAAATTTCAACTTTTTTAAAACATTCCTTTATACAAGAAATCACCCTCTTGTTCCAAACCCCTATAATGCACTACGAGATTTGCATCTGAGTTGGTCTAAATACCCTTTTATCGCCCGGGTCGGGAAAAGGTTCGTAGCCCGTTCAAATGTTTAATTTATTTTAGAGGTTCACAATCAATCCTCTATGACATGGGCAATTGTTTTAAAACAAGTACCTTCTCAAACGAATTTGTCCTTTTAACTTACACTTGTTCCCCTTCTCGCTCGGGCATTTCTCAAACATTTTTAAAAATATCACGAATCGAAAGTTCAAAAAACGGGGGAGGGAAAAAACCAAACAATAATATGCGCATTCTAAACGTTTTTTGTTTCGTACACGGCCTCAAAAAAATCAACTTTAAAACGATTTTAAACGTTCAGGGACTTCAACCCTTTTCCCGTATATCAAAAATTTTTCCCGAACCGTTACACCTTTCTATACATTTTTTTTGCATTAAAAATACAGTTTACTTTCCCCAGAACCAACTTGAAAACTAATGGGGTAGGCTTTCTTAAATTTTTTGTGCAGCTTCTCTGCCCTGCGTCTCTCTCCCCCCTTTTCCTCCACTCCCATCCACCTTCTTTTAGCACCCAAATTTTCAATTTCCCTAAAGCGATTCCCACAAATAATAAAAAAAAACATTTGAACCAAAGCTCTTTTACGCCAGCTTTTAGCCTGGAAGTGACAGGCAATAAGGGGTCATGTTCTTTTAACCCTATTCAGAGCCTGGGGGGCCTCTGGGTTTAAAGGCCGTTTTTATTATTTTCACCTCGCTCCAAATAGTTTCCCTCTCTGCTTTAGTTAATTTCCTTTGCGTCTCAAAAACCCCCTTCCCTATTCCACACTGCCGGGTTTGAGTAGGGTTTTAATTTTTCCTTTTTTGTTTTTTCCCCTCCTTCCTGTCTCCCTTCTTTCTGTCTCCCGTTTTTTCCCCCTCCCTCCCCCCTCTTTCCCCTCTCCTCCCTCCACCCCCCCCCCTCCCTCCTCTTTGGGGTGACTGAATTGGTTTTAAAAGGGGCTCTGTGTTTGTAACCTTGATTCTTCGCTATTTCCTTATTTCCCTTTTGCGTTTTGCTTGTATTATGCACTTTAAAGAAATTTGGGTTTCTTACACATCCCTTCTCCGTTAACAAACATTCAGTTTTTTTTAAATAAAATTCTGATCTGCCTACGAGAACCTCCACATCAAAGCCAGTCAACCCAGAGAAAAGAAGAGAAAGAAAGGGGAAAGAGAAGAAGAAAAAAAGGGGGGGGGGGACCCTTTTCCCGGAAAACGTCATGAAATATTACAAAAAATCAAACAAAAAGTTGCTACCTACCGGATGTAACATGTTATGCAGTTAGAAACGTGAACACTGCATCTTTTGAATTTAAAGATATTCATAAATTTTTCCATACAACACTTCTGCCTATACATTTGTAAAAAATAAAACACAGAATGATCTTAAGTGTGTAGATGTTTCTCTTGTCTTCCTTTCTTTCAAAAGGGGTTCTGTCAAACGGGATCGTCGACCTTATCCTTGATTCAAAAACTTTTACTGTTTTGATCTCTCTCCTCTCTCTCTCCTCTCGCCCCTCTTTTCTCTCTCTCTCCCTTCTCTCTCTCCCCCTCTCTCTCGTGTTCTCGTCTTGCTGTCCTTTTTCTGCTCTTCCTTCTCGATCTTCTTCTTCTTTCTGTCTGTTTTTCTTCTGCGCCTGCTTCTGTCGTCTCTCTCGCTCTTCTCTCTCTCTCCTCTCTCTCTCTCTCTCTCTCTTCCCCAACCCCTCTCTCTCTTTTTCTTTTTCCTTTTTTTCCCCCCCTTTTCAGTTACCTTTTGATATTTTTGAAACGTTCTCGTGGGCTTTCCTTCAAAAATTTTGGGTTTTTTTCCAATCTACTTTTACTGCTCCTTTCTTTTAAAAAACTTTTTCCCATTTTCTTGCATAGTAACTCCATTTTCCTTTAAATTTCCCTAAAGCATTTTAACCCCTTCCTGCTGAGAGGGTAAACATCCATCATCAAGGCACCCCTTTGATTACACTTTTTTTTGATTCTCTCAATTTGTACGAAATTAGAAAAAAATAGGGGGAATTGCGGGGGCCGTTTTTTTTCGCGCTAAACAAACAGTTGTCCGGGTAGGGTGATCTTCTATTTAATTTAATTTTCCAAACGCAGGGCCTTTTCACTCCACGCACGCAAAACCCTCCCACCACCCACGCACGCTGCCCTCGGGCACCCGCGATATTAATTTGGGGAATCGAAACTCCTTATTTGGATTAAAAAAAAAAAACCAATGTATTTTTTGTTTTTGTTTGTAAATTCAAAAAAAACTACCGCTCTTTCGTTTATCTATAGACATAAATTTCCCCCAAAAATACACACACACACCCCACACACACACACACACACACACACACCCAACCCCTTTTCTCTCTCTCTCTCTCCCCTTTCTCTCTTCTCACACACTCACACACACACACACACAACAACACAACACACACACACACACACACCCACACACACACACATTTGGGATTTTCCTCACGCTAACTCCCCACCCCCCAAACACACACACCCCCACAAACCCCCACACACACACCACACCAACACCCCACAAAAACACACACAACACACACCCACACACACACCAACCACCACCACTCACGCACGCACCACGCCAAAACCCCAAAAAAAAAAAAAACCCCAAAAAACACACATCAAAAAAATAACAAGCACTTAGCTATTTTTTGTATGGATCCTATAAATTTAAAAAAAACCACATGGCTTACTATACAAAAATGTAATCCGGGCATTTATCCCCCGTAACTTGGGTTGATGTAGAAAAAATTTTTTTGCCACAAGGGGCCACGTTAGACTTTTGCGTCGGGGTTTGGGGAACAAAAGAAAAACAGGCATATAATGCGCCCGTACAGAACAACTACACACGGGATTCCTATGAACTATAAAACACAAAAAAAAAGAAAAAACAAATGAAATCAAAAAAAACAAAAAAACACACCAAGAATAAAAAGACAGAAACAAAGAAAGAAAAAGCAAACCAACAAACGGTAAAAAGCCAGTAAAGGACACTGTCCTCTAAAGAATTATGGGGCGCGGATGCAGCACCACATAAAATATTTTTCTGTTCATCCTTCCTGCCTCCTCATCATTTTCCTCTTTCTTCTTCAAACCCTTTTGCCCCCCCCCTCCCCCCCCCCCCCCCCCCCCCGGGCCCTTTTTTCCCCCGTCCTCCCCCTTTTCCTTCTTTTTTGACACAAAAAGCAAAGGATCCTTTTAACTTGTCTAAAGACAACACACACTGCCATCGTATTTTTTTTTTTATATTTTAAATTTTTTTACAACAAAACCCAAAATCAGGGGATTTCTTTTTCTTGTCTACAAGAAGACGAACCTGTATAATTCGTTAAAAGAACTCTGGGATTTTTATATGTAAAAGTGCGTGCGTGCGTGGCGTGTGGTGTGTGTTGTGTGTGTGTGTGGTGTGTGTGTGTGTGTGTGTGTGTGTGTGGGGTGCGTGCGTGGGGTGTTTTGTGGTGGTTTCACCCAAAATTTTGGAAACATATCAATACAGACAGGAGAGACAGAGACAGAGAGACAGAGAGAAGGAACAGAGAGACAGAAAAAAGGGGACAACACAGAGAAAGAGAGGGTGATGTATGTGGGGCAGACATCCATAGACATACCAGACAGAGGCGAGAGGGAAGGGGGGCAAAGGGACGAGCAGAGGCAGGGGGGCCGCCTAGCCCCCCCCCTGATACAGACCACCAACCTCAAAGCCAGCCCCCACCCCCGTCGAGCACCGTCAAGTTCCCTGACGGCCAAACAAGAAAACCAAAACTATTGCATCCCACACGTACGCTCTGCAGGGGTTTAGCTATTTTTTTTTTCCCAAAGGCTTTCCCATTCTTTGGGTCTCGTTACACAACCCTACATTTCGGCTGAAGAAGAAAAAAAACAACACTTTTTGCGGGTTAGAGTTAGAAGAGGGGGAATCTAAAGGGGTCGTCCCCCTTTTCCCTAAAGCTCCAGCGTTTTTGTATCAATACAAGGCAGTGTTTTTGTTTGTTTTTTTGCACGTTTTTTTATTTTTTAATGCAATTTTCGCACACGCCCCACACACACACACACACCCACACACACCCCACAAAAACCAACACCCCAAAAAACCTCTGCGCACGCGCGCACGGGCACCACGTACGCACACACACCCACACACACCACACACACACACACACCCCAACCCCCACGCACCACGCACCACGCACGCACGCACGCAAAAAACACCACCAACACAGACGCGCACGTCGCGGCGCACGCAGGGGCATGATACAGCGCAACTGCATGCCACCCACGCCACTAAAATCAGTTTTAAAAACCTCTCCTCCCCTTCCTCGTCTTCCCACGCCCCCTTCCCCCCCACTGCCACACTACCCCCCCCCCCTCTCTCTCTCTTCTCCTTCTCCTTCTCTCCTTCTCTCTCTTCCCGTATTTTTTTTTCTCTTTGTCATTTCCCCTGTTTTTTCTGGTTCCGTTCTACATTTCCACTGTTCTTTTTAAACATTTTTTGTTTCTTTTTTTTTGTTTGGTTGTTTGGGGTTTTTCCTGTCTTTAATTCTCTCGACGTTTTTTTTAGTTTGATTTTTTCCTTGCCAAGCTCCCTTTTTTCCACTTTGTCATAAAACCAGAGCATGTGCCTACTGACTAAGGCTGAAACTCCCGCAAGTCACTGGTCTTGCTTTCCGATTATCCCAGCATAATTTAAATAGAAAAACGTCAGCTCTGGAATAAGGTTAAGCGCACGCACAAAAAGAAACTTTCCTGAACGCTTAAGAGGGGGACTTTTTTCTATGTTACTTGCATAGTTCCATTCATCCCCAACACACACACACACACACACACACACCCACACACACCACACAAAAGCGAAAGGAGAGAGAGAGAGAGAGAGAGAGCGCAACGATTTTTTTTCTTCATATTGCTTTTTAATCGTCTCTAATGTATTCACTCTGAGCTGTCTATCTTCTGTCTGTCTTCTCTCCTCTCGTAGTGATAATGATGGAATTGGTTTAAGCACTGTTCTGTATATTTTAATATATAATCACGGTGGGGTTTTAGTTCTCATATGTTTATGGCATGGACAGGGAAATGGAGGCACTGGACTAAAAGGAAAGGCATAGCGATGTGTATCATTTATGCTTTTTAAATTTTGACACTGTGGAGTTGCAATAAATTTTCATACACCAAAAAGGAAAAAAGACACCCGCTGAAGGTTTGTCTCACATTTTTCTTAATTTCCCGATGATCTTTACAAACACAATGGGCACAAAAACCAAGCAAAGGGGCATAAACACAGTTCCTGGTTAATAAAAAAAGCCAACAGGAAAAAAACCTTAACAGAGGAAGTCGCTACACACAGTTTTTACACTTGATTCGCAATTAAAAAACTTTTCATTGGTGGTGGGTTTTGGGGTGTGTGGTGGTGTGGTTTGTTGGTGTGTGGTGTGTGTGTGTGTGTGTTGTAACCTACGATTTTTCCCTTTCTTTGATATTTTTCCCTTAAAAAAAGCAACACCCCCTTTTTTCACATCCAAAAGAGAGGGAAAAAGAGAAGGGGAGAGGGGAGATAAGAGAGAGAGAGAGAGGAGAAGAGAGGTAGTCCCACGCAAACCAATGTGCCGCAATACAGCAGGAGACCGTAAGTACAAACGATTTTTCCAGACAAAAAAAAAAAAAAAAAAAAAAAAAAAACCCAACGAAATCCAAATCATCTCTGAGACGGCACCCCCTTTAGCTGGGGCTTCTCATTTCAAATTTTACTCTCTCTCTCCCTCCTCTCTCTCTTTTCTCCTCTCCTCTCTCCCCCTCCCTCTCCCCCCCCCCCACACACACACACAACCCCACAAAAACACAACCCAAAATATATATATATAAATATTATAAAATAAAAAAACGGTGGGGGTGTGTGGTTTTTGTGGGGTGTGGTGTGTTTTTGTGTGTGTGTTGTGGGGGTGGAGTGCGTCCTGCGTGCAGAAAGAAAGAGAGAGAGTGTGTGTGTGTTTGTGTTTTTCTATCTATGTCATATAATTCTAACTATTTTATCATCTTTTGTCCATCTGTCTTTACATACGTATAATATATATAAAATATATTTATTTGTGGGGGGTGTGGTGGTGTGTGTGTTGTGTGTGTTTTTGTGTGTCCTTTATTAGTGCAACACCAAGGCCTTTTTAATAGTTAAGTCAAACCCCACACTTTAAACGGTAGAAACCTTAGCGTTCCTTTAAAAACCAAAGAACACAGTTCTAATGAAGATGCACGGCGCTTACTCGTTCAAACCAGGACTGACTCAGTGTTTTCCGAGGCGACATTGGAGAGGCCAGTTTCAACCAGTCCTTTTCAGCTCTCCCAAGGTTGCGATGCACAACGTGTAGGTTGCTAAAAAACTAGGGAAACGGACAGAACGGAGTTTGACATGGCGTATCAGGGGCAACTTTTTGAGCCCTCTCGGGGGTTTTCAAGGTTTCAAGACTAAACCAAGTCCCCCTGCCACAAACCTCCTAATCCAGTCCTCTCGGGGAGTCCATCCAGCAGCAATCACGCGGGGTGTACCTAATCCAAGACTGACGCAGTGACTGGGCGTTTTGGGAAAAACAAATCCGCCATCCCCCCCTGTCTACTACGGCCCGCAAACCCTGGCGGGGCTTTACTACGGCCAGGAAGGCCAGGAGGATCCGCCCCCCTTTTCAAAAGGGGACACATCCCGAAGAGAGTTTTCTAAGAAACCATGACCGTTCTTTCCGGGCCAGTCAGACAGAAGCGTCATGGGCTTTACGAAAAACGCGTGACTTTTTCTCTGACGTTGTCAAAACCCCGAACAGGATCAAAACTACAACCGTCAAAGCTTCATTTGTCAAAACTTCGAGCCATCAAAACTCAAGCCTCAAAAATTCGAGCCATCAAAGCTTTAAGTCATCAAAAACTTCGACCACCAAAGCTTTAAGCCTCAAAGCTTCAATCAGTCAAAACTTCGAGCCCTCAAAGCTTTAAGCATCAAAACTCAAGCTATCAAAACTTTAACCCTCAAAACTTCGAGCCACCAAAGCTTCAATCAGTCAAAACCAACCACAAACTTCAAAACCACAAACTTCAAGCCATCAAACTTTAAGCCATCAAAGCTTTAATCAGCAAAAC
>JAMYXO010007831.1:0-11609 GCA_033310375.1 Conus canariensis
GCAACGCTAGACCCAGCCTTACGCTCGCTACGTTTATGAGCCGGGTGATTATATAAGAAAAGAGTATTTAAAACTTTAGCATATTTCTTTCTTAGTAACCCCTATACTTATCCAAGTCACTTTCTATTTCTTCTTGAAGTTCAGTTATTTGCTCTAACCTAAACTTATTGAGCCTGATCATTACCATTTTTTAATTAAGATTAATTTTTTAATTAAGATTAACCCTTGTAACATATCTCTTATTAACCCTTCTGGCAGCACTTCATCAACAGAGTAAACGCAATAAAATCAACATACTTAATGAAAATAAAATCGAGTACTGTTAGTTTGGTTTTGTCAACATTCACAGTGACTTTGTCAGAAGATACAAAAGTTTTTAATTATCATCTGCGTTTTTAGTAATAGCAATAACAAGCCTAAGGGGACCCATCCAAGTTTTTCAGACTTTATTTGTACCCTCTGATTAACGTATGCTCTGGCAAACTAGGATCAGACTCCCTGGAGTAATAAATAAGCGAAAAAGCCATCGTCATTTTCTAGGCAGTGATTCTAGTTTTGGTTAAATTCTAAGCCGACGGTGTCATCCCCCACTTCAGCAAGGACTTCTTTCTCTGAAAGCAAAATATTCAGGACCCTGCTTAGTTATTTCAATCTGCTTTTCTGTTGTGTTCCTGGGACTAGGCTAACAAGAAGGTGTCCTTCATTCAAAGCTTTTCTAAAATTGTAATTCTTTCAAAGTATACATAAGGGGCTTCGTAGTTCAAACTTTAAATCCCAGTTAATTTTAGGAAGCAACGCCCAGGCATTCTCTCGTTTATGAAGTTTGTATTCGTGTTTGCCAAAATCGTTTGCCCTTAGATTTCTTATCTCCTTCCAGGTAGGAAAATTGCTGCCGGTTTTTTATCTTCAATTCTATTCGTTTGTAAACACCATCGTCGGTGTACTCAAATCCAATAAACATTTCCTGGCACTTTCCCATTAGATCAAAGTCCGTTGTATCTGCTAGATTTTTTTATCTCTACTGCAAACGCATTTAGGAGCTAACTCTGCTTTTTATTCTGGCCCTCCCAGACATTCTTTTTAAAAAAAACAATTTATTTTATAAACAAATCTGTAATAAAAATCTGTAATAAACATTGTAATAAACATCTTTAAGCAATCTTAAAAAGCAATCTATAATAAGCAAACGTATGAACTGGCGGGTCAGTCCGTAAGCATAGTTTTAGCGTGCTTAGATTTTTCTAGCTGCTCTTTTATTTTTTTTTTAGTTTCATCCCTTTTCCCTGATTATATAGTTTTTCACTTAAACATTCTTCAAAACTATCCCTGTCCTTAGTATAGAATAAAATGACTGATTTTAAAAACTGCGATCTAAAGTCTTTTAAGACAGCATTGTATTTTTGAGTTAGAGCCAAACAGAAACTAATCCGTGTCTTCCGCTAAAGGCTAGCTTAGACAGAGTCCTTTCTTTTTTTAACAATGTCTTGTCAGCTGAACAGTCATCAATAATAAACAGCGTTTCGGTTTCCCTCAAATAGTCTATAGTAATGTTCTAAAAACATTTCGCTTAGCTTGTCAGTAGATCAACTAAAAATTTTATTCTCGTCTGTCTCCAAAAACAAACTGCCTTTTTTTTGTAAGACTTTGTTGTGCAAAAATGGTTGTGCAAATATAACCCAATGTACTCGAAATGAAACCTGTAAATTGTTTGAAACAAATCAAGACAAAGACAGTTTTTTTCCCCCCCACACCCATTAATCCCCACAAATAAGCGAACAGTGCGGGTTCTTTAGGGCAAAAAAGTTCAAACTATCCATCTTTGTTTTAAAATTAGGCTATTTCTTTCAGTCTATTTTCCTTAAATGTTCAGCTGGGCGTTCATAAACCACAAAAACGGGGCATTTGTATCTGAACCAAATTCTCCTCCTCTTCCTTATTAATCCTTGAAATGAGTATGCCATCAGACCCCACCTTCTTCCACTCCCGTGCGGGGTCTGTTGTCATACGTGGATCAAAATCCAGCCATGGGTCCATATTTGTCTGTTAGATAATCTTCAAGTCTTACAATCGTGAAGGTGAAGTTTTTTAAACACATGATCGGCTGTGGGGCTTGTCTGTCTGCCTCCAGCAAAAAAATTTTTCTTATTTCATCAAAGTGTTGGTCAGGTAAAAGTCCGCTGAATACAGCGAAAAGGCTTGCCATCTAAATGTGCAAGACAACTGCTCAATTTTTGGTTGTAAAACACCTCAGATTCCCTCCGAAAAGGGGTCGGGGGTTTTAGTAAAAAGCAAAGAGAACCCCCTTTAGGGACCTTAAAGGGAATTGCTTATAGCTATTTTTCCCAGCAGCGTCTTTGCTTGTTTTTAATCGCTAGACTGTGGTGTAAAACTCTTTCAAAGTAAAAAAAAAACCGCCCTACTTTTTATACTGATTTAAGATTTAAATTCTAGCTAGTTCAGGGTTAGTAACAACGTCAAAATTAAGAGAGATGTTACTAACAGTGGGATCTAGCTGTTGGGTCTTCGGACAGATAACAGACCCGCTGTCATTGAATGGCAGTTCGTAAGTAAGTTTATCTCTTAGGCGCCTTGGTAATATGGCTGATGGTTTTTAAACAGTTTCAAATCTAAGGGATGCAAAATCTGTTCTTAAATGCTTTTGCGCTATTGCCTGGTCTCCCTCATCCTTCCTTTGCAACTGCAGCATTAAGCCTGTGCTTAAGACCGTTTGGGCTCTGGATCCCCTGAAAGATTTTTCTTTTTTTCCTTTCTGTTCTGGGCAGCCACAGGTCCGGAAAGAGATTTAAAAATGGTCTGCGCTACTCAGTGAGAAAAACTTCTCTACCTTCCCCGTTTAATTACCATATTTTTTTAATGATGGCCCTGCCCAGGTTAGCAAAGACAGTAGCATTTGGATCCCCCCGACTCAATGTCTATTTTGAATGACAAACCTGGCAGTGCCGCAGTGCTGGCATTATAACATCGTCAGGCCCCAAAGGGCACTAAATCTTACTGTTAACATTTCATTGGGCTCAATTGTTGATGGATTATTTACAACGCGCACAGTCTGTCTTAAAGCCTTTTATGCCATGGGGTTCCTTCGCTTTTCTGAATTGGATCAAGGTCGCAACCGTATGGGTTTCATTTTTTATAAAACAAAAAATAATAAATATATAAATATGGATCTAAAGTGCTATTATACGCGCTTAGTCCTATGAAGAAGATAAGAAAGAGGAGTCGAAGTCCATCATTGGGCGAGATGAACTTGAAGAAAGCACGTTCTTTACTCCCTAGAAACAGCCTCAAGATTAGGTTCCTTCACTCCTTAGTGTCTCGGTCAAGAACTTTTAGAGTAGCTCTTTCACTCCCTAGTCAGCGTCCTAGAACTATTGCGACAACGAAATTGAATCATTCTATAAAAAAGTATAGGACGAGGGCTGCCCAGACGAGGCTCGATCCTAACGATTTTGAAGAAAGATGGCGGTCATTTGTATATTAAAGACTAGTGAAGTAGACCGTGTAAGAGTTACTTCAGCGCAAAACCCAACTAGGTATTTTAAAGTCTAAGTACAATTAAACAAAGACTCTCTGCTGCTGATGCAGAAAAAAAAAAAAAACCCCCCCCCCGATTAAACATTACAAATCTAAGGCCTGATGCCTGTTTAAGACTTTTAACAGAAAATGGGGCGGAACCCGTTGCCATCGTGAATAATAGAAATCGGCCTCTAATTACAGAGTTAGGTCAAAGAACAGATGAAGCATTAAACAGAAATTGAGACGAGTATTTATTGAAGAAAACAATTGGCGGTTCTCAATTTTTTGGGGGGTCCCCCTTTAAAAAAAAAAAAGGAGCAAAAAAAAAAAAAAAAATAAAAAGCTAGAAGGTGAGCTGAGTCCAGAAGAAGAAACAGCTTTTAAAATCAATTATGCTCCTGCCATTGTCCTACGAGTAACTCAGGGATATTAGAACCTGCTCCTGGCGTGAACTCTTTGGATGTTTAAGTCTGCTTTAAACAACTACAAAACGAAGAACTAAAAAACAATTGGCAATTTTAATATACCTAGAGAGAGAGAATAAAAGAAGAAAAAAATAAACTGGCTATTACAGATGAAACAATGTAGTGACAAGAAGAAAAGGCGTAGAATACAGGTGCGATAAATACAGATTAAGGATAGAAAGGGCAAACCTGCTTAGCAGCGTTGTATATATTAACAGAGAAAAAATAGCAACCCAAATTAAGCAGAAATCAAGAAACTAATAAACAAAGATGATTTAATGAAAATACTACGCTAGCAGAAAGAATAAGGACTCTGGTTCATAGAGCAGGGGGATTACAATAGTTAGTATATTAAAACAAGCCGTTGTGGTTTGCTATCTCTACACTCTGACAACTGGTTATGCATTAACTGGCAGTGCGCCAACGGGGCCATTAGCGCCTCCAACGCTCAGTACCCGGTAAAAGTTGGATTAGAAAACAATTGCACCATCTGGTCAAACTTATTAAAGAAGTTAAGCCGCCAAAGCGCTTGGTGCACTGCCTTTGGCATAATAGTCGGTGGTTTGTTAGTTGGGATTTGTCTACAATAGGCAAAGTGGTTGGGTTTGATAATGGCTGACCCATCTGGTGACTTTGGGGGTGCCTGGCTGTGCCGGTTTAATTATTTAGTTAAATAAAGTAAGAAGCCAGTCCAGTAGAAAGTTAAAACAACAACAAGGTCTGTCTTTTTCACTAGTGTGTCTGTCCTGGGGTGAGGCACATCAAAAGGCGGTGACTGCTTCTGGCTTGTGGGCAGCATATAACTGGAGGGGTGTCGCTTTCCCAATCAAGGGCTAGATACTTTTTTTAAAATGGCTGGTGCGGGTCTAGTGTTTAAAGCTTTGTTATTGTGTCCTAAAGTTTGGTCGTCTCCGTGCGATGAGAATTTCAGATGTATTATAATTCTGTATCAGCCAATCTCAGTCTAAGGTCAGAAGGGCAGCATGTATAATCCATGGCCCACAACAAAAGTCAACCTTTAGACCTAGCATGTGAAGAGAACGTTTTGGGGACCTTTGTATGCAGGAAAGGCAAATCAACGGCAGAGTTAATAGGCCATCCCCTTTTTCTAATTGGCTAGAAATTGTATTCCTGGCGTCAAAAGAGCCTGAAGATGATCCCCTATGCTAGACCTTGGGGTCTGGGCTTTTGCGCTCCTAATAGACACCAAACTTACGTCCGTATTGAGTCATTGAGCCTTTGCGACCTCCTGGCATTGTTAGGCCTTTAACTTCATCAAGATTAAATGTTTTGCCCAAGCATTGGGTGTTTTTTGTTCTAATTGATCCCAATCTAACGTGGGAGTTTGACTTAAAAAGTGGTGTGGCCGGGCCAGTAGTCAAAATTATCTCTCTAGTTAACGCTGGCCCCGACAAATACAATGTGCTCAACCCGTGATTGCGGTCTAACTTTTGTCTAAAGTGTTATTTGAAGGGTTTAATGTTAAATTCGTTGCAGATTCTTTCATATGCATTATTGTCCATTGAGCTGAGAAATGGATTAAACACCGCGTTGTCAGTGGGAGGGCGTACTTGTAGTTCAGGTTTAGTATGCGTCTATACACACTCGTAATAAACATGAAAGTTAAATGACTGACCTTACTAAGAGATTGGGGTGGTTTAAATGTATTGTATATGAAACAACCGCAGCCAGTGTTGAGTCAGTACACTGCAAAATTTAACATGATTTTTGGTAAAAAAAAACCATGGGTGAGTTGACTCCATCTGATGGGCACTCAATCACTCTTTATTTGAGGATATTTAAATATCTAGGTTAGTGGGTTTACAAAGTCTGACTAGAAAGCCATATGATTCATGCCACTAACTACGATGGTTAGGTTACTAAAGTCCAAAGATTTGGGGAGCTCATAAACCCCTCCTACATCGTAAGTGGGCACGTTCATTATATTTAAAAGGTTCCATTTTTTAAATAGTTTTTAAAAAGGATTTAAAAGGATGTACAATTATATAACTAAAACAAAAACACAAGTGTGTTCTTAAAGTATCCAATTAACAATAGGCGCGGTAATAGTAGGGTTTGCTCCTTAGAAAAATTGGTTTTTAAATAAGTGGTTTAATATATCTGACGAACTCAGATAACTGGATAATATTAGTAATGAAGGGGGCAATCAAATCAACTCATGAAAAAAAACCAGAAGGCTATAACAGCTTTTGGTTCTTTAAAAAGAAGTAATTAAAAACGAAATTAGGCATATTGCTAAAAAGTAACAAAGCAAACCTCAAGAATTACTAGGCCATTTGCCACTAGAAGAAAAAAGAGAATACACTTTTCCTAAAGCCTTGCATAGAATCTTCGGGTTTTCCACAGTACTTTAGCATATCTTATAAATTTAGTACAAGAGAAAACATCCATATCAATTTTGAAGGTAATGAACCATGTGATTTTTCCCTCGTTAACCCGATGTGTATGACCATATACGAGAGTTTAAAAACAAGTACTAATTTATTTGATGGCAATCCATCACAGTTTCTAGGAGAACTGCCATCACTTAAGAAGGCGGGGATTTGCGAATATCATTTAAGCACATTTGGTGAAGACAGCCGTTTAAAGAATTAGTTGAAGGGCCTATAAACAGTGTGTTAAAAATAACTAACCAAGAAGGAAGGCCGGTTTTTGTTCGATTTGTTGGTGAGTGCTGGAAGTAGAAGAATAAATCAGAAAGAGGAAGAGACTGATAATATGCCGGGCCTCTAAATCACCATCTTAGTTTGCACGAAGAACCACACCCCCCAATTTAAAATAACGATTAAACGTCAATTTTTGGAGGGGTATGGCAATGTTATATTTTGGTTGTCGAAAAGGTTGCTAGTTTTGGGCAAAAAGTAGCATGAATGGACGAGATTGTTTTGAAATGGAGGGTTTCGGGCATAATAAGATGTGGTGTTGAGCCCGCATATATCAGTTCTCTGCCCAGGGCGACATTTGTACCAGACATAACAGTTTTTTTTCAAATCGCAATTTCGATTTTAAAAAATAGGCCACCAGGTGACATTTAGTACTAGGGTGACTTCATTTTGTACCGCAGCAAGTCGCCATTTTGGCTTAGGAAAAAGAACAAATCGTACGTATCATTTTGGAAATATATTCAAAGTGCGTTCCGGAACGGGCCTTTAAAAATTGATAAATGAATACCTGTAAATCCAATACTAAACTGACTTTTTCAGGAAAAAAAAAAACTCTTCATCTGTGAGATAAAGGGACAATGGTTAACTTAATGAAATATACATCTGTTTATAGTTCCGTTCGCTAAGTTTCATGTATGTAAGTATAAATGAAGTTTCATGTTTGGAAAATATAAATGGAGAACTAACAAACCGACGTCGCATTGCTTGCTTTCGCCAGCTGCTAGAAAGCAGAACCAGAGTGGAACAGTATTATACTGGTGATAGGGGTAGATGATCTATGTGATCAAGAATAGCTTCATCTAGAGGGAAAAAAATAAAGACAGAAAGAAAAGACGAGAAAAGAAAACACTAACACTGGCTGGATGATGCCTTTTCTCTTTGGTAGAAAAAAAAAACAAGCAATTGTTTATTGAAAACAAAGGGAGTTAAAAAAAAAAAAAAAAATAAACCCTTTTGTAGGCAACTATGTTCTTTGTGCCACATGTTTTATATCCACGCATTGTTATATAGGTTTTGGGAAGAACGTTAGAGTCTGTAATTTAGAGACTAATACTACGGTAAAGTCGTTCCTTAGAATCGGTAACAAGGAAATTGCATCTGATTTGTATCAGTTGCACGACATAACTTGTACAGTCTAACTGTTTCTCTCTCGTCTCTCTCTCCTCTCTCTCTCTCTCTCTCTCTCATCTTTTTCTTTTTTTTTTTCTATTCTCTTTTTTTTCAAAATAGTGTCACAGTTTTTGACATCTGTTGTGTCCCGATGCACCTCACTTGCTTGTTTGTCTGGCCATTTTTCTTTTTTCTGACCCAGAATTTTGTCAATGGCCTAAATAACTTTTCTATCGAATACATTCACTGAATAGCTTTCGCTTAGATCGCAATCCCAGCGCCAGCGGTCCACGGAGAGTATCAGTGTAAGGTCATTCGTTAAGCAACCCACTTGGGGAGACAACGCTACCGCACGAGGTCACTTGGGTAGTTTTTTGAGCAGTCCCCCATATGATTTGCCATAGGTCACTAGTTGCAGCAAACTGACGAAAGTAATTATGTTCTTAGGGAATCAGACCATAGAATGAATGACCTCCCATGGAATGGGAGAAACCGTACCCCGACAACCCCCCCAAGACAGCCCCTTGGGTCAGCTGACGTCTATAAGAGTTGGGACGTGACTTCACCACAGAATGGCTGAGAGAGGGAAAAGAAAGCTAGGTCACCAGGAGTAGCAAAACGTTAGAGGCCTAAGAACTGTAGACAAATTTTCTGTGTAAAACCTAGGTCACCAATAGTAGCAGACATTAGGGTCCAGAGAATTGAAGATGGATTTTCTTGTTTTGGATGCTTGATGGGATGAGGGACGATGCTTTTGCAGTTTCCATTTGTGGGGACCCATAGCAACAGTGCCGTTTTGTTTGCAATACTATGTCATGCCCTCCCACGACAAGGTGCCTCGCTGGAGATGCCACGACAGCCAGATGAACAAGAGTGTTTGTTGTGGCCTACTGCGTGGGAGGAGACTAAATACTCGTCAGTGCCGACCTTCCTCACTGCAACAAACATTCCCAAACGTCAGCATTTTAAGTGTGACCCGTGACCCAGTTGGTCTGCCTGCTGTTTCTGATGTCTGCCATCATCACAGGACAATTTATCATGTTGTTTTCTTCGGTTGCCTGCAAAGTTACTACTTCGCCTCTCCCAAAACCACCTCGACAACTAGGTGTTCGCGTTATCTTCGCGTAGCTTGTACATTCTGGATAGTGTGTGTAAGGGCCTGCTGAACGATCATCACCCAAAGATCCTGCTCACTTTCAGACACTCCCAACAGAGTCCGCTGAAGTAGTCGAAGGAGAGAGAGAGAGAGAGATAGAGAGAAGAGTGGGGGGGGGGGTGTTACGCATGGTGGTTTATTATTGTAATTGATAATTTGGTTTGGTTCACACGCTTTTTCACGCACCAGCGCGCGCTAATGTGTGTGTGTTGTGTGTGTGTGTTTTTGTATGTGTGTGTGTGTGTGTGTGTGTGTGCCGTCGCGTGCGAGCGGTGCGTCGCGCGCGCGCCTCAAACATTTTCCCTTCTTTCAGAAAATTGACCGATGATATTGCGTTTTCATTTTGCACCTTCATATTTTGAAACAAGTAAGTGGGCTGTGTTTGCGGTCGGTATTGCTCTTGCAGACAATAAGAAGCAAACAGAAAGAAAGACATAAAGACAGACAGACAAAAACAGTGAAACACCCCATGAGAGGGAAAAGAATGATTACATGATTTCTTTGGCCTAGGGAATAACCGGGGTACATAAACTGAAAAAGCGTAGGGCGAGAGGTAAGTCTGCCCTCTCATAAAAAATGATCATACAGACTTCTGTGATGAGGGAAAAATAAACAACTTTTCTTTTTCACCTCTTCTGGTCGTTCAGTATTCCAGACTCCGCATTTTCCATCTCATCGTCCAGGTCCTTTAAGAAACGGAGCCAGGACTTAATTGTTTCTCTCTCGTTTTTAGAGACATTTTCCTGTCTAAGGGATTTTTTTCAAAGGAATGTGGGCGAATACTGGAGAGAATGAGGTGAGTTTCTGATTTACAAGTCTTGATAGAACAGTTCTTTGTGAAGTTCGGATCAATGACTGACTCAGCATGATGCTGACGTGTTCTTCTAGGGTCAAGGGAATTCCATAATTTTAAAAAACGCGAAGGATTATCTGCTGGCGTCGCATAGTTATATATATGTGTTTATCCACAGTGGCCAAGGTCAAAGCCATGATAGATTTATATTGAGTCTTTCCAGAGGTCTGCTGCGGGAACTTTTGGGTTTGTGCTCATCTTTTGCCATGGGTATTTGAAGCGGCGATTAGTTTGACAGGAAAGAGGAGCGGCTAAGGAAGTAGGGAAACAGGACGGTAAACAATGTTAGAGAAGAGAGGAGAGAGACGAGAGGAGAGAGGAGAGAGAGATGAGAGAGAGAGCGGAGGATAAGAGTAGAGAGAGAGATAGAGAGAGAAGAACATAGAATGAATGAGAGAAAATGATAAATGGGAAATGACAAGTGATTGCATAATTCAATAGTCTAAGGCCTGGACCTATTTAAAGAGGAGCATAACCCATAAACTGTATACTACAGTACAAAATAATTTTTATTGTACTCACTGTAATTATGAGAAATACCACAAAAAAGCTTACTACCCCACAACTTGAGAAAACGTTCTTTCATTTGTTGTAAGGGTTTAAAGTCTAAACGCTTAACAAAAAAAAGAAGAATGTGTGAGTGTGTGTGTGTGTGTGATGGTGAGTGTGTGTGTGTGTGTGTGTGTGTGTTTTCAATTTCATTCGACAGGGCAGTATTCCAGGGAAAATTTAGTTTGGCTGCAAAAGATTTTGATGATATAAAGCGTTTACATTTTAGCGCGAAAAAACAGGACAAAATGTTTTTTATTGTCTGCTTCTGACAACTACAGTGCCCCAAAAATTCCATCCTTCTAGAACCTTCAGAGAGTAAAAAAGCAAATTTAGACACACTTAATTTTGCTTAACGCAGACGTGACGGAACTACACTCGATTTTGAAACCTACAGTTCGCTCAGCCAGTGATTAACTTTAAACAATCATCAACGAAAATCTGTAGTTCGTCTGAAGAGGTCTCCCATTGTCCACTTGTAACCTTAAAATCCATTTCAACATTTTTTACCGAAATGTAAGCGACCAAAGTAACTGAACATAATCAACGTTTCGTTATCTAAAAAAAAAAAAAATCAGTAGAGTCTTTCATCGACAAGCAACAAATTTTTTTTTATTTAAAAAACACTTTTTGAATTCGTAAACAGTGTTTATCATGTAGTTTTTTGGGAAGTCATTTCCATAAATTTTTCGCGCAACAGACAAATCTGAAAATTTTCCCTAGATTGCATGTCAACTATGGCTGCGACAGAAGGAAAACGAGAAAAGGAAAAAAAGAAGACTTTTTTGGGTCCCAATATTTCACGATCCACAGATAAGTCTCAAACTTGGATTATATTTGATGTTTTCGTATTTACAGTAGTTTCTAGTTTTTTCATCTACCTGCCCGCTAATTTTGGGTGGGAGAGAGAGAGAGAGAAGGAGAAATTCTCACAACTTGTCTGCCCACTGACGTTGGATGAAGTGGAAGAAGAGAGCAAGGAGTCATTCAATCTCTGTGTGCCCACTGTTTGAATGAGAGCGAGAGACGGGGGGAGACTATTCCCTTTCTGCGGGAAATGTTGCTGGGAAGGAAGGGGGGAGTCTTTGTTATCCCAAAAGGGTTTTTTTTTCGCTATTCGGGGAAGAGAAAAGGGGAGAGGGAAGGGTTTTGTAAAACAGGACAGCTTACGTTGGGAGGAAGGACGTAAGCCTGAACTCTTCGTTTTTTCATAACGTTCAAGAAGTTGGGGCAATTTGCACTTTGTTCTGCTGTCGTTG
>JAMYXO010007832.1:0-11608 GCA_033310375.1 Conus canariensis
TTTCCAAACGCATAACTTACAGCTTCATACTTGTTACCGTCTTTAGCATCTTCGGCGTCTATTCTGTGTTTTAGTGCTTCGTTATTTTCGATTCCTTGAAACGCAAGATCGGCCCTTTCATTATCGGTTAGCCATAGATCAGAATAGATTAGAAATATGTCTGCATTGTGTAAAGAAAATATTTCTTGCCCCTCAAGTTTTATAGAAATTTTCTTAACGATTGCCCGTCCCAGATTCTGTACAACTGTCCTGTTTACGTCTGTTGCTGAATCAAGTTCTATTTTAAAAGTAAGCCGTGCAGATCCCGGCACAATCACTTCATCTGCTCCTAGGTCTGGAAATTTGACAGTAAGAATCTGATCTGAATCAATAGTAGATGGATTATTTGGAACAATAATATTCTGTTTATTTCCCTTCACGCCAAAGGGCTCTTTCAGTCTTCTATGCGGGTCAAGAATCGAACCATATGCTTGTGACATTTTTTTTATAAAACAAAATAAAAAGTTAATTATTTAAAAACATGGCAGAAGAAGATTATGATGTTTTTGATCCTGGAGACGACATGAGTGAAATGACGCCTTTGACACATCCATTACAATCATTGCGGCGTGAATTAACAGAAAGTAAGGTCAAATCATTTTATCAAAGTTTAGGCCAAGAACCTCCCGAATTTATAGACCCTAATGATTTTGAAACAAAAGATGACCATTTGTTTGTGAAAAACGAGCAAGGACAACTTGTTCAGCTTACAACTAAACCAGACCCATCAAAGTTTTTAGCAAAGACTACAATTAGACAAAGGCTCAGTGTGAGCGATCAAAATCGCCTTGGCATTGCTAAACCGCGAAGATTAGACAGTGAGGCAGTTGCTAAACTTCAAAACACACTACAAGAACTCCCAACAGAAAACCAGATTCAAAACATACCCCTTAAAGATTTAAGCCCAACAGCAGACGAAATAATAGAAACCAGTTTTTCAGAAGAAACAGTATTAAAAACTATGCACGATCCGCCGCTACCTATGAGAGAAATAACGGCCCTTGATCATGCTTTGAAAAGCATCAGAGGCGAATTAACAAACAATTTAGCAAAACTGGGTGAACTAGATGAGCATATAAAAAGAGAAAAAGAAAAAACTAGTTGAGGCTGATGACCACAACTTAGGACCTGGTGTTAAAGAAAGAATAACACAAAGACTAAAAGATCTTGAACAAGAGAGATCAGCAAGACTAGAAGTGCTGTCTACTAACCGAGAACAATTACGAACTCAAGTGAGCAGAATAAGAGAAACTATCCAAAGAATTTTATATGAAGACACAACGTTAGCAGAACGAATAAGAACACTGTTTAGAGAGCAAGGTGTCACATTAGCGAGCGTTATACCAGCCTTAGGATTTGCAATAAGTACACTGGTGTTGGCTATTACAGGCGGCGGTGGTGGGGGAGCAGTGCCACCAGGACCACCATCAGATAAATCATGGGTAAAAAAACAACTTGATCATCTTGCAAGTTTATTAAAAAAATTAGCTAGTAAAGCAATAGATTCTTTGCCTGGTATAATAGGAGGGATCGTTAGCTGGCTTTTGTCTACTGCAAGTAAAGTAGTTGGCTTTATGGCTGAGCACTTATGGGCATTAGTTGTCTTAATAGTTGGGTTACTTTATAGTAAGATAAAGACCAAGTAATCCTAGGGCAGTTAATCCAATAACAAGTGCTGTCTTTTCATATTCATGGTCATTATTTCTTGGGACCACAGGGATTGAATGGGGGGGTTTGGGGGGCTCGGGGATTGGTGGGGCTTCTTTTTTTATTGCTATTGCTGGCTTAGAATTTATGTCGTTTTTTCCGACCTTCTCTTCTTTACCAGCCACAAGGATTTCATTATTATAGTTTATTATTGTTCCTATCTGGAGTCTGAGGTCAGAAGGCAGCATGTATAAACCAGTGCCGACAGCAAAGTCTACTTTCGATCTTGCGTATTGCAAAACATTTTGGTACCTTTTAATACTTGAAGGCAAATCAATTGCAGAATTAATGGCGTCCTCTAAATTTGCTAAATACTGTTTTTGGGCGTCAAAGCCAGTAGAAGGATCAGTTATGTTAGATCTTGCCTGTGCTTGCGAACCTAGCAAACACCAAACATAAGTACGAATGGAGTCGTTTATTCGTTCTATTCCCGCTCTAGTTAGACCATTAGAAGTATCCAAAATAAATGTTGTCCATGCTGTTTTATGCTCTTGCTCTATGGACCCGAGGTGAACAGTTGTGCCTGAAGAGAAAGATGTGTAAGGAGGATTCCAATCATAGTTATACTTTCTGTGCACGCCCCAAAAATAAAGGGTGCCTAAACCATGATTAAGATCCAACTTTTGTCTAAAGTCTGTCTTTGGGTCAATATCAAATTCGTTACAGATCCTTTCAAAAGCCTTGTAATCTATTCTGTTGCTGAATGGATTAAACGTTTTGTCATTTGGTAATGGCGCTTGCAGTTCAGACAAAATACGTCTGAAGGTGTAATAAAAATGAAATCTATACACTGACCTCACCAAAGGATCAGGATGATTTAAATGATCAGCATACGACACTCCACACCCAGTTGATGCACAAAACACAGCAAAGTTTAACTGGTTCTGATAAAACTGCATCGGATGACTGAACCACACTTTCGGGATGTAGTCGTTTTTAATAGGGGGGTTAAGATATCTGTTCAATGGAGTACTAACCTTTACTTGAAAGGCGTCAGTCTGAGTCACAGAAATGTCGAGAGTATCAGTTGTTATATCTTTAGGACTGTAGTGCGGCCCAACAGAATATTTTGCATTAGTATATTTGAATGCACTCATTTTTAAATTTGTTTTAAAAATGTTTGTAACAATAACAACTCAAGGCAGTCCTTCGTTTTTAGAGTATGCTATTGATAATAAATGCGGAACCCGAAGGGTTGCACTCCATGAAATTTTTTACAAAGTCGTATGGTTTAATATAAGTCAATCCAAGAAGAATAATGTAATTCAAAAACTTGACCTTGGTGGAGACATAATTAGCCAGTTAACCATACCTTATGGTTATTACGGGTTTTGCTCGCTAAAAGAAGCAATGAGTAACTTCGACATTACTCTCAAACTTAACAATGCAAATTTGAAAATAATGTTGACATTCAAACCTGAAAAAGAAGTAGGAGGTTACCTTTTTGATGTAGAGCTAGCTAAAATGTTAGGCTTTGCAACTGGCAATCATGGCTTTCATGCCTTTCATAGATTTATAGTTACACCAGACAAAACTACTTATGAGGGAGAATATCCGCTCGATCTTGCATTACATTCATTACTCTATGTTCATTTGGACGAGCTGAGCACTGATGAAAACTTATATGATGGAAGGCCCTCAACTGTTTTAAGAGCTCTTCCATCAGGGAAAGCTGCATATTGCGATTATGAAATTATACAATTCCCTAATTTACAGTTTAAAAAATTAGCTTGTGGGAGGGTCAGATCATTTAATATAAAAATCAAAGACCAAACAGGAAAAGTCGTCAAATGTGACAGCCTGCACATTGTTTTGGAAATAAAATAATACGTTGTTTTAAAAAATAATGTCACGTGGGCCAGACGATTCGGGGGTCACATTAGCGCCTGAGAGGTGTGTAACTTTAGAATTAAAAGACCTTGCAGACGTTGAGGACTTTGAACAGAACGGTGAGATAGGCACTTTGTATGGTTTTGAGTACACTAAAGATGGTTATTATAAGCGCAAAGAGGTTGACGACAACAAAAGGTTTCCTAAACTAGAACAACTACGCAATCTAGAAGCAAATAATACAGGTCAGTATGAATATAAAATAGTTCGAAAAACTGACAACAAATGGCACTTAGAACCATATTTAGAATGGGACATAAAATTTGAATTCTTAAGCCCATTTACATTTTTCGACCGTCAAAAAAGTTTCAGAAAAGCATTGAACTCTGGCCCTTTACATGTAAGTCTTATGCCAGAGGACAACAGTCGGAAAGAGATCGAAATAAAGCCGTTTGGGGACAAACAGTACATCCTCCACAGAAGAGAATCGGTTTTAAAGAAAGCTTCTACAAAATTACAGTTCATTCCACGCACAAAATTAGGAGACACGTTCACAATGATATTTAAAATTTCTGTCTTAAAAGATGAGGCGAGAAATGGAGCTCTGGGCGTCAGTGACAATCTTATGAAAGGAATTCTTATTAGCTGGCAAAACTTAGACGTTGACAAACTTAAAGTTACTGTCGTCGTTCTTTACAATGGCGAGGATATTAAGGTCATAACAACAAGCAACAAAATTGATATTAGTCTAAATAGAAACGATCTTACAGAACTGAACTGGATTAATCTTACACATTTGGGCCTTATAGGGTTTTATTATACTGAACAAGTTTTGACAGAGAGTATGATAAAAACAATAACTGGTGTAAATTAAATTCTGTTATAAAACTATGGAGCAAACGACTTTGGTGTCAATGCCGATGTTAAACTTTATGATAAAAACCCCTCATTGTTCATTAATTTGTGGACAGACTGGTTGTGGAAAAACAATATTTGTCCTCGACCTATTACAAACAGTTTATCGTTATAATTTTGATCATATTGTAATTTTCTGCCCAACACTTAAATGGAACAAAGCATATCACGACAGAAGGTTTATATGGACGGATGATGAAATCTATTTAGTTGATCCTAGCAATAAACTTAGCGAGTGCTTAGAACACTTTTATAGACAGTTTGAAGGAACTCAGACACTATTTATTATAGATGATTGTTCAGCAGAAAAGGATATAGTCAAAAAAAGAAACGCTTTGTCAAAACTGGCTTTCAGTGGAAGACATGCTGGGATAAGTGTGTGGATTTTATGTCAAAAATATAACTCAGTTTTAAAAGACTTTAGAGAACAATTAAAGACTGTAGTTTTATTTCACATGAAAGACAGAGACGCATTTGATGAATGTATGCGTGAAAATGATGTTATTGAAGACGATCAAGAAAAACGAAGGATTAAGCAAAAACTTAAGTCTCAAAAGTTTTCTAAATTAGTATTAAAAACAGATAATCCTACACATTATGTATGTTTGTAAAGTGTTTACTATTAGAGAACTATAAAATAGGCATTCTGGGTAAGCCGCCGGAGCAGCAGCGAAACCGGCTTTAGCCGGTTGGAGCTGGCGGAGGTGGGTGAGCCAGAATGCCTATTTTATAGTTCTCTCGTGACCGAACTCATATCTGCGGGTCTCTCTTCCACAGTGTGATTTAAAGACAGCAAAATAGCAACAACAAGAATTTGAAAAAAAAAAAAAAAAAAAAAAAAAGGTACTGGCAAGAATCTATATCCTCCTCCCTTTAATGCAGTTCACGCGTAGATACACTATATATATATACAGCAAGGGAAGGAATTAGAAGTTCTGAATCAATAAAAATTATTTCCCCTGTCTGAAAATGGTCAACATTTTTTTTTCAATAGAAAGTGATTTCATTTCTAATAAATTCTCTGAATGACCATGCATTCCTGTGAGATCAACACCAACAATTAGTGGCATTGTCTTTGGGCCATATATTTCACCATTTTACTCTGTGTGGTTAAAATGAACAAAGGAAACAAATGACAAAACAAAACATGAAGCGTTTCGAGACCTCTTTGGCCTTCTTCTTCAGGCAAGATTAACCAACATTTGGGACAATTCGAAACGAAGAACAAGCAGTCAGTCACTTCTCTTCTTGTAACTACTGGGCACAAAATGAATCCATTTAAGTCAGTTCACGGTTAGAAATATTAGTTTATTCAGCCAAGGAATGGAATTACTTCCCTTGTCTGAATGGTCAGCATGTTGAATAGAAAAGTTTTCTTTCGTTTATTTGTAATTCGCTGATTGCGCGAAAAAGAAATCTATCAAAAACATTGGCTTATACCGCCAAGGGAATAAATTAGAATTTCTAAATCGAAAGAGTTAAAAGTTTATATTTGTTGAATTTTGGTCTGTCTGCGATGGATATCCGAATCAAACAAACACACACACGCACGCACGCACACACGCACGCACGCACACACACAATGTTGCATGGCAACCTTCCAACTCAAGATGGATACGTTTATACGCCGTCTGTTCAATCCCCAGGCTACACCATTGCAGAAAACGGAGTATGTTGGTTATTCAATGGAACTCCTGGGCCAAACGGATACGTTAGGTGTACCGTGCATAGACTGAGCTATGTACTGTTTCGGGGACAGGGTGCATTCCCACCCCCAGATGTGGATGCGTCCCACCTCTGCCCAAATAACATCTGATACTGCCAGACCACATCAGTCTGGAGCCCAGTACAATCAACTGTCAGAGAAAATCCTGTGTAGCAGAGGGTCATTGCACAGGTCACGGCCTGTACCCCCAATGCCTTCTCCACCTCCAACTGTAAAGTGGATCAGGAGCCAGCACAGGCGTTGTGCTCACATTGACGTGACTACTGTCATACCATCATGTAGGGGCGGGGCAGGGTGGGAAGGAGTTGGGGGAGGGACTGCAGGCGGAAATAGAAACCTAGTTCCAAGAGAAATGACTACACCACCGGACAAACCAATGACAACACAAACACGACGCCTTTCCAGACCTCTTGTGTCTTGTTCCTCAGGCAACATGAAACACCATTTGGGACCATTCAACACGAAAAACGAGCACTCACTCACTGTTTTTTCATCATGATGGGGCCAAAGTTACTGTGCTTCTTCGTACGCGTCGCGTTTTTTTTTTTTATGTCATTTGTTTGTTTTGTTTGTTAAGCGGCATAGTCCTTTTATTGTTTTGAAAGAAAAGGCTGATTCAATCCCACAAAGAGCGATTCCAATGAAGATATTCCTGATCAACCCAACCGAATTATTGCCCTTTGTTTTCTTGCAAGAATTACTGCCCTTTGCTTTTTTTTTTTTTTTTTTTTTTTTTTTTTTCAAGGTTTCTTTCGTTGTTTTTCTCAACATCGATTCACTTCGTGCGCACGAAAGAAACGCACGAAAAGGTCTACAAATGGAGTGAACATAAAGCCGATTGTATTGAATCAGAGAGAATGAGTATGGACAATAAATATGAAGAGGGGAGCTGGAAGGGGCGGGGGGGGGGGGGGGGTCAAAAAGAGGAATGATTTAGTTCCGTTGAGCCTTTATCTTGTGGTGGTGACTGATATCGTTACTGTGGTGGTTGCTGTTGCTATTGTTACGTGTCATTGTTCTGTGCATTTTCGCCACGCTGCTCATTAATGACGCTCTCCCATACACAAAAAACACTTTAGTTCATCCGAACACAGCCTTAGCCACAACAAATCCACAGAGAGCAATGTGTTTCAGAGAGAACTAATATCAACAGGAACAACTGACAAATAAAATCAGCAAGTGAAGGTCTATGTAGCCAGGTGCTCAAATGGGCACATCTCTCGTGGTGACCATCAGCAGATGAAATGGTCTGTTCGGGAGTTACCTTTCCCCTTACCTCCCCTGATTGATCAACCTTGGATTAGTTCGGGTCAACTCCTTCAAATGGGAATGCCTCAGAACCTATATCATTATTATGTCTATGTCGCTGAAGTCACACAAATGAATGTATTTGATTCTTTATGACTGTGTTGGACCGAAAAGCCTATATTTTCTAAACTAAACTGGCATTTTGCACGATCGATTTTGGCGTCATTTTTCATCGATCACCCGCCAGTTGAAATGGTTTATTTAGGAGTTACCTTCCCCCTTACCTCCCTTGATTGATGAATCTGGATTGTTTTGTGTCAACTCTTTAACATAAGTGCCTCGGAACCTATATCATTACTATATATACATCGCTAAAATCGCAACAATGAATGTATTTTTATACCTTGGACCAAAAAGCCCATATTTTCCCTAAACTGTTTCTCGCACAATCAGTTTTGGCGCCATTTTTCATCTTCCGCCGACCAAACCTGGACTACTTCTTGATTTGCCAAAAGTTTGTGAGAAAAACTGTCGAATCCGAAAACGTTCATTCCAAGTCAATTGCGTAAGCTGTCATTTCGTGGATCGCATGCCTACGATCTTTTCTGTACAAATTTGCGACTCTACAACATGACTGACGATGCTGACCTGTCTGGAACAGTCGCCTTCTTCGTTCCACTTTGTGTCATTGTCGGAGTTGTGCGCTAATTGTCACTCTACGAAATTCAGACTTCCCGATCGACATGTTGTTAATGACTCTATGTCCATGATAAATACAACTGAAAATGTATTGACATTATTGGTCCGTTTCCACAGAGTATTTTTCCATCGAAAACCGTATCCAGAGCTCATGTCGACAGCCAGGCGAGGAGGAAAGCCAGTTGTGTTTGGTACTCCTTTTCAAAGACCAAGTTCTCCGCTCAGATACAGTCTTGGAGAATCACATCTACAGGTATGAACAGACTGAAACGCCTGCTGTTCAGTCATGACAAAAAGAGTTCATGCTGTTTGGTGTTTCTCATTGCAATAGAGAAAAATAGGACACAAACTCGTTGACTGTGGGTTCATTCTCCGATTTTAATCACCAACAGTGTCATACAGCGACAACATTATCCAGTGTGACATGCTTCATATTATACCTTGGGTTCTGAAGTTGTTGTCTATAGTCTATGAATATGTTGGAATGTTTTGACCGGACGGCGAAGCAGAGAACACGGAAGCTACACAGAAAGCACCAACTTGTGTCAGTTCCTGCCTCACCAGGCCTGTTTGGTCTGCCTCACTGTGTTGCTGATGACACACACACTCATACATATACGCACCTGCAAAACACACACACACACACACACACACACACACACACACACACACACACACACACACACACACGCACAGCACACACACACACACACACACCACACTCACTCACACACACACACACATACACACACACACACACACACACACACACACACACACACACACACACACACACGCACACACAGAGTAAGAAAGATAGAATGAAAGAAAGGGAGTACAGAAGACTGGAAGATAGAAAGAATGAAGGAAAGATCGATAGATAGAAAGAAAGACAGACATCAACAAACAAAAAAAAGAAAGAAATGCACACCAAAACAAAGCACAAATGACACACAGTTACCATCCATCTGTCTGGAGAGACAATGGTGTTGCACCATGGATCAGTCAGTTGTGGAGTTGCAGCGCCCGCTGTGGCTGAAGAGCCTGATCCTCGAGCGGCAGACTCTGTTGCAGTTGCTGCAGGTGAAGTCTCCGTCATCAGTGTCTGTGGGTGCCGACGCCATCCTTTGCCCGTCTGCGGCGCCTCCGTTCTTCCCACTGGGCCTCTCTCCTCTGCTCTGCTCTGCTTGCTTGATGCCGGCCTTGATGGTGGACCGCCAGCTGACCCGGTCTGAAGCTGCTGTCTCCAGGTCTGCTGGGTCGAGGTTGCCAAAGACAAACACAGAAATTTTCAATAACAACAACAAGAAGAAAAGTACAGAAGGAATAGATACGATGAGCATGTTTTCAAAGAAGAGAAAAATAGACAACAAAACAAAGCAAAAATTGAGAATAAACATAGAAATGGTCAATGAAGTACAAAAATAATGAAAGACGGACACGAGCAAGTTTTCAAACAAAAGAAACAAAAGAAAACAAACAAAACAACAACAACAACAAAATAAATAAATAAAGAAAAGAAAAGAAAAGAAAGAAAGAAAGAAAGAAAGAAAGAAAGAAAGAAAGGGAGAAAGAAATATACCACAAAACAACTACAAAAAGGATACAAAGACATAAACTGAATTTTTGAACAGTAAAGTATAGGAAAAATTATAAAAGATGGACAAAGAAAAACTGAAGGTTTTTCAAGAAGAAGAAGAAGAAGAAGAAGAAGAAGAAGAAGAATCTCAACAAGAGAATGTTTTTGGTTGCTTGCTTGTTTGTTTGTTTGTTCTCCTCGTGGGCAACAACAGTGTGCTGCACTCGCCTCCAGTCGATCTCGTCTGGCCTAACTTGCAGACTACACTAAGCTGCGTAGATCTTGTTCCGCTGGTTTCTCCCCGAATTTTCTTTTTCCCACCGGGAGGAGGACGACTACTTTGTCATAGAAATAACACCTCGGTCCAATGGGAACAGGTCAACCTCAAGCTCTCGCCCCGTACCGGCGGCAACGCAGATTTTTCTCTGTGTTAGATTTTTTTCTCTGTGAGAGAGAGAGAGAGAGAGAGAGAGAGAGAGAGTGTGTGTGTGTGTGTGTGTGTGTGTGTGTCTGTGTGTCTGTGTGTCTGTGCGTGTGTGCGTGTGTGTGTATTCGATTGCTTTTTTTGTCGGAAGGTGAAGATAATGCAGAGTACACTGCTTCCCCCCCCCCCCCCCCCCCCAACCCCCCCCCCCCCCCCCCCCTCCCTTCTGAACACGTGCATGCACGCTGTGTGCGTTCGCGCATGAATGCAGAAAGATGTACAAAGGCGCGTCTGTGCTTTGACCTACTCTCTTACTGGAGTCTAAATTGAATGCTACCACACAAAACAAAATTATACGTGTCAATGTTTGTTATGAACGTCCGATCAGGCATCTGGGAAGCAGGTTACTCTCACAGGACGTCTTTAAATGAGATAAAATTGTCAAAAGTTGCATGTCGCCAAAGAGGGTTAGTTTTTTTTTTCAAATACACCTATGATGCTCTGTCAATCTACCTAAAGGTGTCTTTTGCCTCAAATAAGCTTTGGTGGCTTGTAGTTTTCTCAAGTAAACTTGATGCTGACATTCAGATTGATACAGAAACACACGATTTTTTTAACCATTGTCGTCAAAACATTGTAATCTACGTTACTAAATGGCAATGGGTTTAAAAAGACTTAAAAGAAATCTTTTAACCAGACCCTAGTATATATCCTAAAACCAGAAGGAAACAAAAATCACATTTTAAAAACTTCCAATAAACTTAAAGGGGTCTTCACCCATAAATAGCATGTTTGGGTTGTTCAAAAGTATGATCGAGCGTGTTTCGATGTACGCGTTACTTTTCTTCTGGAACTCACTTCTCTCCGTGTTTCGGGTCGTGCAAGTAGCCAAATCGTGACTCGCCACGGAGATTGCCGAGCACAGTACGGAAAGAGACGAGAGTCCGGGATTCCGCAAGTGACGTATAAATGCCAAGACTATCGTGAATGAAAGACATGTCCCTAAAAGCTTTCGCTATGAGGACGTAAAAATCAACTATTTTCCGGCGATAATGGCAGATGCTCCCAGCTACGAGTCAAGTTCCAACGAAGAGGACATCGAACGTGAATTTTTCACTGAAGTGTTTGGAGTTCAGCCGTACCAGTTTGAACCTACAGCTCCTTGTACAGTACCACCTCCCTCGCCATCAGACGCTTGTGTTTTGTTTCCAGGCAGTTCGACATTATTTTTACAGGTTGACCATATTATGTACATGTACACACATATGCACGACACAGATAGTACATGATATACACATGCACATACATACATCTGTTCACACACACACACACACACACACACACACACACACACACACACACACACACACACACATTACCGTAGTATGTAAATAACTTTAAAATGATTATGTAATAAACCACATTTTCTTTCAGTTGTTTA
>JAMYXO010000781.1:5000-35000 GCA_033310375.1 Conus canariensis
GAAAGGGGGGAACGGGAAGAAGAAAGGGGGGAGGGGACAGGTGGGGTGGGGGGGGGAGAGAAAGAGAGAGAGGGGAAGTGACAAGACAAGACAAGACCAAGACAAAATTCTTTATTTACGAAGGATACTAGATACGCACTGCCGCGCTTTTTTTTACATCCAGTCCTCGCCCTGAGTAGGACTACAACATGCAGTGAAATGAAATAATGTAAGAAAGCAAACAAGCAAGCAAAGTCGGTCATAGGGCAGTTATCATACAGGAACATCAAATGAAAATAGAAGAGAAATGAAAATAAAATAATAAATAAGAAGAATAAACAAACAAAAAATGGAAATAAAGATGAGAATAACAAAAAGAAGAGGAAGGAGAGAGTTGGGGGTAGGCGTGAGGTGGGCTGGGGGAACATAATGTTAATGTACTAACAACGACAAAATTAAAGCTGTGATAAAAAACAGACAGTACAATGAATATGACAAAGAACGAGCCAAAATTTTGAACACACACATACCACTCACCTCGCACGCACACGACACACACACACACACACACACACACACCCACACACACACACACACACACACAACACACACAGAAAGAGAGAGAGAGAGAGAGAGGAGAGAGAAGAGAGAGAGAGAGAGAGAGCAAGGCACAAACATGTAATCATATTTCGTAAGGCATGACATAGGGTAGAAAGTAATTAAAGCAAAGTGAGATGAAATTGGGAGGGGGGGGGGATGGATGGTAATAAAGAAGGTGACAAACAGATCGCCAGAATTAGGGGAAGGTGGTGCACAGAGGGAGGTCGAAAGGAACCATTGGAGGGGGGGGTGACAGACAAAGCATGTCAACAAAGTAGGTAAAACCTGTACGTTCAGAACACAGCCATAAAAATAACACATTCTAAAATCCCTATCCTTAAAAAATGGCCATAACGTGGAAATTTAAAAACAAATAACTTTTAAGACATCGAAAACGTAACACAACGCAGTAAAAAATGTAGTGAGTTCAGTACAACGTAAAACTAACAAAAAGGTGAAAAAAAGTATAAAAGAGGTAGAAGGGAATCAGTAAAGGTGGGGGCTACAAACTAAGCACTGTCTACAAGCATGTAAAACCTGTTCATTAAAAGCAAACCCCACCATTGTTAAGTAATGCCCAATTAAATTACCTGTGTTAAGCGAGCTCCATAACTGGGCAATCTGAAAAAACAAACACGTTAAGAATCGTAAAATCAGCAAAAAGTAGTGAAAGTTTTGTAAAGGCCTCACCCACCAACCCCCTCCAAACACCATCAGAAACCCTTCTTATCATACACCAGGTCCCTTTTACTCTGCCCACCCCACCCCCCCCCAGCTTTCCCCTCCGTCGTCGACCTGCACATCTCCGTCGATTCTTTCATCACACAATGAAAAAAAATTTCGGAGAAGAAGAAGAAGAAAAGAAAGAGAGAAGAGAGAGAGGAGAGAGAGAGAGAGAGAGAGAAGAGGGGAGAGAGAGAGAGAGAGGAGAGAGTTTTTAATTCCGCAAAAAATGCAGTCATTTTTTACTTTTCTTGTTTAACTAAAATTTGTCCATGGATTCTTAAAGATATTGTTGTCTGTTCCTTTTTTGTTGTGCACAAAAGCTCTTTTCTGTTGTTTAGGATTGAATTGAATTGAATTAGTATCCCTTGAAGATAGTACCCAGGTTTGCCTGCCAAAAGGTCTCTCTGTTCAAAAACGTTCTGCCTTTTTCACCAAATCATTGATGTATGGCAGGAACTGTTTCTGCGATGTTTTGATTGAAATTCGGCCCATGTTTAACCACACCAATTTTGCAATTTTACATCGGATTAAATTTGCCATCGAATTTCAAGTTTTTCTGAGAGCCATTGACGTACCTTTTTTGGTCCGGCCCAAATGTGGGGCGTTTGAAGGGCGAAAAATTGCCTGTTCACCCTTTACCTGACAGCTACTCGCCCGCGTTTTGTTGTCATTCAGGACTAGGATTTCCTTCAGTCTTGCAGATTTGCCGGCCTGGAAACATACTGGTGCCGAAGAGAGCTGGCAACTTGTTTTTGTGGAATGAGGTAGTGCGACTTCTTAAATGAAATAAAATGGGTGGTTTTATAAAGGCGGTTGCCAGTTCTTATTGAAACGCCTAAAGTATTTGTTTGTTCCTTGATTGATTCTTGTGATTGAAAGACTTGAGAGACATAGGGTGACTTTTGGAAGTTGTGGTTAGTGAATGTGTGAGGAGTGGTTGGAAGAGAGAATATGTAATTTAATTCATCAGGGAAAGGGATCAAATTTAAAAATCAAGAATTTGAAACAAAAAACGTTTTTATCTTTTCCTAAGTATTAAAATGATTGAGGGGTTGGTGAGCTTTGGAAGTGAGGATGAAAATTTTTGTGTTAAATAATTGGAAAATGTATTCTGGTCCCTGTTGTGGATTCGTCAAGTGAGGGAAGTGGAAAAGTAAAAACATTTTTCTTGATAAAAGGCACAAATGGAAATCGTTCCTTAACCGTGATAATTTATTCTTGGTACTTTTAAAAGGGGGACTGGGAAATCTTTTCTTCAAAGTAATCCATAAGTGCAATCGAGGAATTTTTTCTAGTGTAAATTAACCATTGCATTGAAACTTAGTAGACAGTTAAGTATTTTCCCCCCAAAATTTTCCCGGGAAATTATTAAGTGAGATGATGCAGTGACAAAACAAGGACAATGAAATGTAAAGAAGGCTGGTAACCAATGTAGTTAATCATTTCCCAGTGCAGGTGAGGGCCCTGAGTCCCCCCGGAATGATTACCACCGGGTGTTGGGTTTCAGCCCGGCCCCAGCCGCTGTCCCGTCAAGACGACGTGGAGGGCTGACCGCCAGGTCAGTAGGGACTTGTAATAAAGGGCCTCAGGATTCTCCGCACGACGATTTGGGGAAAGGGTTTACCGCCAGGTCGGTAGTTCGCGTTTTCTGTGTGTGCGTGTACCTGCAGGACCCACAAAAGTATCGGGGCGGGGTCTGCTTGCCGTGTAAAGACTGTCCTTGGGCCCGTTGCAGCCGCGTATGGATTGTGTTTGGGGGCACGCTGACGGGCCAGCGAGATCTCACCAAAAAAGAAAATTCTAAGTTTATTTTGAGAGCGACGGTTTTTAAGCTTGTGTTGTCGCACGCTTTACTGGTGGTGGTGGCGCGTATGATTTTTTTGTGCCTGTTTATTTATACAGGTAATTGTGTTTGTGAGTTTTGATGGTTCAGGCAGCAATAAAAAAAAGAAACTTAACTTTGTGTTGTCCATGTTCGGGGTGTGGGTGTGTGTAGAGAGTAATGTTAAACCATCCAAACTTTTGAAAGTGAGACGGGCAGTAATACACACAGCCCAACCCTCCGTAACAACCTTCGTTCCTCTCACTTGGAGACTTTCACGTAAGATAAAATGATATAAGGGGTACTCACTAATATGCTGTCTTGTTGCCCCTGATCCCATTCCACGGGGTTTTCAATGAAAAGAGAGTAGAAGAATGTGCACAGGTTCACATCTTTCAGCACGCAAGAAAAAAACCGGGCTTGTTTTGTGGGCCGTGTATAGGGAAAGTTTGGGAATGTGGGGTTTTGATATTTTGCCCATTCTTTTTTTTCTGTCAGCTGCAATGACGTTTTCTTGGTGGGGGAGGGGGGGGGGGGTTTTTTTGTTTAGGGGGATGTGCATACAGGTAGGGGAGATTACTTTGATGCTGCTGCTTTTGGAGGGAATCTTTATACTGTGTGAAACCCAATCAATCGTTTGTCTTTTTTTTTCGGGGCTAGACAAATATATCATTTTTTTCTCTTTGTTCCCTTTTCCCGTTTTGTCGTTTTCGTTATTTTGTTAGTTTTTGCGATGTTTTTGACCTCATTTTTTTAATTTGAGGGGTGCCCCAAAAAAAGGGCTTGCTAAAGCATAGGGATTTATCAATATTTTAATGGTGGCATGTGTTCTAAAAGTACAGGCTTCCCCTGCTTTGTTGACAGTGCTTTGTCTGTAACCACCCCTTCATGCTTCCCTTATACCCATCTAGGCATACGTTACTTATCTTCTAGCGATCTTTGTTTTATCCTTCTTTATTTTCCCCAGCACCTCCCTCTCCTCTCTCCCACTCCCCTTCCGTCTTGCCCCCTCCTCTCTCCGCTTGTTCCTCTCTCTCCCTCCCCGTCACTCTCTCTCTCCTCCCTGTCACTCTATCTTTTACCTTTTTCTCCTCTCTTCACCCCCAACCCAAAACACACACTTTTTTTCTTTGTTTCATTTTTAAAACCCCGAAACATTCTTTTTTTTTCCATCTACCTTTCCCCCACCTGCACGACGCAACCCATAATAGAGAAACACAAGCATAACGCGCGCGCGAGACAAACCACACACACACACACCACCACACACACACACACAAAACCCAACCCCACAACCACACAATAGGCAAGCAGCCCCACACTTAAGCGCCATGCTCGCACGCGAGGTACAAAGACAAAAAACACCCAAACCACGCGCGGGTCAAAAACGGGACAAAATTTTAAAAAAATGCAAAGCGTGCGTGCACACACTAACCATACAAGGGGAAAAAACAGACCACAAGCGCGCGCGCGCACAACACACAAAACACACAACACACACACACAAAACACACACACACAACACACACACAACGCAAACACAAATCCACAAGTTAGGAGTGTAATGGGCATGATACACGTGTGCAAAAAATTTCTTGTTTTTAAATTTTTGTGATCCCTGAAGGAATCAATGTCATGTGGAATGATAAAATGTAATCGTGCATAGAGAAGGGCGCATGTCGGACTGACATATATCAGCCGTTTCCCTTTAGTACATTTGACCCTAGGTCTTTCAGACTGTTACATTCTCTCTCTCTCTTTCTCTTCTCTCTCTCTCTTTTCACACAACACACACAAACCCCAAACAAACACACACACACACACAAAACACTCGCATGTAGACTCACAGTTTTGGATACTCGGAAGCACGGACGACGCACTCACTGCTCTTCTCTCTCTTCTCTCTCTTCTCTCACACACACACACACAAAACAACACACCACAAATAGACAAACACTCACACACACAAACACCAACAAAACACAACAAAACACACACCACACACACCCCGCAACACAACACAAAAGGATAACGCACGCACGCGCACACCAAACACACCACACACACACACCACACACACACACACACACACACACCACCACACGCGCGCGCAAGGCGGCAACACATAAAAAAAACATGCACGCCCGCATGCACGCCCGAATGTAACATAAACACACACACAAAACCACCCAAAAACACAAAACACACACACACATAAACATATCTATATCGACACAACACAACACACACAAAACACACACACACACACACACACACAAACGCACGCGCACGCGCATGTCAAGAACAAGCTCAATAAATCAACACACCACACACACCACACACACCACACACACACAACACCACATGCTACGATCCCCAAGTCACTCACTCCTCTCTTCTTCACTCTCTCAACACACACACACACATAAACACACACCACAACACACACACAAACACACACACACAGAGACACACACTCTGTCTCTCTCACTCTGCCCCTCTTTTCCCCTGTCTCTGTCTGTCTCTGTCTCTCCCCTCTGTCTCTTCTCTCTTCTCTCTCTCTCTCTGAAAGGGATGTACAGCTATTGGGCAATAAAAAAAAGTGTCAGTGTCAGTCTCTCTCTCTCTCTTTCTCTTCTCAACACACAACACACACACCACCAACAACACACAACACACAACACACACACACACACACATACACACATGCTCACGAGCAAAGTTCACTCTCTCTCTCTCCTCTCTCTCTCTCTCTCTCTCTCTTCACCACAAACCCCAAAAACACACACACACACACACACACCACACTCTCTCTCTTTACTCTCTCTTCTCAACACAAATCTCTCTCTCTCTCACGCACACACCACAAAACACCCACGCACGCACGCACGCACGCACGCACACACACACAACACACACACCACGGATATAAACGCGCGCGCGTGCACACACACACACAAACAACCACACAAAACAACACAACACACACAACACACTGTTCGCTTTGCATGCACGCAAGCACCCCCACGTACACAGAAACACACAAACATACATAAGAACACAAACGTATGCGCACGCGCAATGAACAAAGACACACACGCGCGCGCGCCCAAAACACACCCCCACCACCCCACACACAACACACACCCCACACACACATACACACACACACACCCCACACACAACACACACACACACACACACACACACTTACACACACACCAACCAGAGTTGTGTTCTGTTTAAATGTTGCCTCTCTGTCTTCAGTCTCTTGCCTGTCTCTGTCTGTCTGTTGTTGTCTTTCCCCCTCTCTCTGTCTTGTCTCTCTCGTCTGTCTTTCTCTCTTTCTGATTATATGTGAAAAGATAGGGGATTATTTATATAAAACCATCGTATAAAACAGCAGCAAAAGTCGGCGGGAAAGGGTCGTACACCTAATTTTCGAATCCCAGTCTAAGGCAGATTGGAGGTGGGGGGGGAAGGCGTAAACACGCCCCCGAATTCGAGTTATTCCCTTTTAAAATTAATTAACTTCGAGCCGTTGGCTTTCTTGACGACAGGGACACTAAGACCAGGCGCTGTGCACCCGCTGTGCTGTTTTCGTTTGTGCAGCGTTGGAAAGTCACCGACTGGAGCTGCCAAACACCCACCTTTTCGCTCGCGTTGTAAAACGATTTGTAACCAGCCAAAATCAATGTGTTACACTTTCTTTTGAAGACACACACACACAACCCACAACACACACACACACCAACAACACACCACACACACATGATGCAAGCACAAACACCCACACACAACACACACAAACACCAAAAACACAAGCACGCACACACAACACACACTGCACAACAACACACCCACAACACACACCACACACACACGCACACACACAACATCGCAACAACACACACACACACACACACACACACACACACTCACACACCACACTCGCACGCACGCGCGGCACACACCACACACACACCACACCCCACACACACACAACACCACACAGCACACACACACACTCGCACGCACGCCCCACACACACACAACACACACACACACACACACAACACACACACACACACACAGAGAGAGAGACTGTTTATATGGGGCTCTAACTCCCCAATTTATTTTGCCCGAAACCCCTTTTTACAAACAAATCTCGCTATCTCATGTTTACTTTTTGTCAAAATTAAAACACCTTTTTTACAATCAAAATTAACTTTGAAAAAACCCCCCAAAATTGGCGCTAATCGTTATTTTAAAATGGGGTTGTGCAAAAACAAGATGAGCATTTAGGGGCCCGCATATTAACAGTCTCTTGATTAACGCCGCGAGAGTAAGACCTTCACTTTTTAGTACGCTCTTCTATCTCAAGCCCTACCAAAAATCAGAACAAAAAACCCCGGGCCTTCCATCTTGGTTATTTAAATTTTTAAACACACTGAATTTAAAAACCCCCTCAAAAAATTTTCTTTTAAACCGGCTGTCTTCACCAAATGTGTTTAAATGAAAAATTCGCAAAACCCCCCCTTTAAAATTGTGGTAGCACCCCTTAAAAACCGTAGATGGATTGCCATCAAATAAATTAGTTTCTGTTTTTAACTTTGTAAATGGGACATACAACATCGGGTTCACGGGGAAAATCAGGTTCATTCCCTTCAAATGATAGATGTCTTCTCTTGTACAAATTTTATAAGATTGCTGTCCCGTTGGAAGCCCAAGTTCTAGAAGACCCTAGGAAAAGTGTACTCTCTTTTTTCTTCTAGGGGAAAATGCAAAGTAATTCTGAGGTTTGCTTCGTTAATTTTTTAGCACAATGCCAAATTCCCAAAGTACTTCTTTTAAAAAAACAAAAGTTTTAATAACCTTTGGTATTTTTTCAAGAGATATTGATTGCCCCCTTCGTTAATAATATTAATCCAGTTATTCTGAGCTTTTTCAGATATTAATAACCACTTAACTTTTAAAAAAAAAAATTTTTCTAAGAGCAACCCTACTAACCCCCGGCCTATTGGTCAATTGGAAACCCTTTTAAAAACACACGGTGTTTTGTTTAGTTATAATAAATGTACATCCCTTTTTATTAATTTTTTAAAAAAAATCTATTTAAAAATGGAACCTTTTAAATATAAGAAAGTACCACATACGATGTAGGAGGGGTTTATGAGCCCAAATCTTTGGACTTTAGTAGCCTAACCACGCAGTGGATGAATCATATGGCTTTCTTGTAGGTTTTTAAAAACCCCCTAACTAGATATTTAAAAACCTCCCCAAAAAAGGTGATAAGAGTGCCTCAGCATGGTCATCCAACCCTATTGGGTTTTTACCCGAATCAGCTAAATTTTGCCATTTACTGCTCAAAACTAGGCTGTGGGTTTCATATGCAAACCATTTATACCACCCCAAACTCTTAGTAAGTTCAGTATATAACTTTCCTGTATTTTTACCAGTTATAGGCGCATACTAAATGAAACTACAAGTACCCTCCCCAAAAGACACGCGTTTAATCCATTCACAGCCCTGGACCAAAAATGCATATGAAGAATCTGCAAAAAAGAAATTAACATTAACCCTTCAAATAACTTAACAAAAGTTAGACCGCAACACGGGTTAGGCACATTGTATTTGTGGGGTCAGCGTAGAGAATATAAAATTTTTTTCTACTGGCCTGGCCACACCCTTTTTTAAATCAAACCCCAAGTTAGATTGGGATCAATAGAAACAAAAACACCCCAATGTTGGGCAACCTTAAACTTAGATTTAAAGTAAAGGCCTAACAATGCCGGAAATGCAAAAAACTTAATGACTCCCCTACGCACGTACGTTTGGTGCCTATTAGGAGCGCAAGCCAGACCAAAAGGGCAAAACATAGGGATCAATCTACAGGGTTTGACGCCAGGAAAACAAATTCTACCAATTTAAGAAAATGTATTAAACTCTGCTGTTGATTTACCTTCCAGCATACAAAGGGCCAAAACGATCTTTCAATGCTAGGTCAAAATTGATTTGTTGTGGGATCAGGATTATACATGCTGCCTTCTGACCCTTTGACTGCAGATTGGCATGATACAGAATTATATAATGAAAACCTCATAGCCGGAGACGACCAAAAAATTAGGACACAATCAAGGCTTAAACACAAGGCCCGCACCAGCCATTTTTTAAAAAGAATCTGCCAGAACCGCAGAAACGAACCCCCCCCCAGTTATAAGCAGCCCGGGAAAGCGACCCCCCGCCGTTAAGTACTACCCCGACAGGCACACTTTTTTGAAAAGCCCACCCCTTGCTGTTTTTTTAAAATTTTACTGGATTAGCCATACTTTATTTCACTAAAAATTAAACCAGCAGCCCCCACTCCTAACGTCACAGATGGTCAGCCAATAACCAGCCACTTTGCCAAATGGTAGAAAAACCCAACAAAACAACACTGCCTATTATGCCAGGCAGAGCATCAACGTTTTGGGAAACAGTTTAACTTTTTAATAGGTTTGCTAGATGGTGCAGTTGTTTTCTAACCCCAACTTTTACCGGGCTGAGGCTTTGGAGGAGCTACTGGTCGTTTGGGACACTGCAGTTAATGCATAAAACCCAGTTAGAGATAGCAAACCCAACAGCTTTTTAAATATACTAACTATTGTAATCCCCGCTCTCTAAAAACAGAGTCCTTATTCTATCTGCTAGCGTAGTATTTTCTTAAATCATTTGTCTATAGTTTCTCTGATTCGGGCTTATTTGGGTATCTATTTTTTCTCTGTTAATATACAACGTGAAAAACTGTTTTTTCTTTCTACCCCTTAAATTCTGTCTTTTCGCCTGTATTTAGCCTTTTCTTCTAACCCTAAATTGTTACCCTCTGCACGGCCAGTTTTATTTTTTCTTCTTTTATTTCTCTCTCTATTAAATTAAATTTTGCCAAATTGTTTTTTAGTTCTTCGTTTAAGTTGTTAAGGTAGACCTTAAAACAGACCGAGATCGCGCAGTTCATCTTCAAGATCCTTGATTTAGCTTTAAGAACCTCGTGTTCGCGCTAGGCAATAAAGGGAAATCTAAATTTGTTTTTAAGCGTTTCTTTTCAGGACTCAGCTCACCTTTTTTGCCTGGGAAAATTGAGAACCGCAATTGTTTCTTCATTTTAAACTCGTCTCAATTTCTGCTATTAGTTCATCGGGCTCTTTGACTTAATTCTTGAAGAGGTATTTTTTTGTATTCAAAATTGTTTTTGGCAGCCTTGCAAAAAGTTCTGTTAAAGCACTAACAGCCTTAGACCTTAGAGCAGATTCCTTGGATTGCAATATTTAATCCCTTCGGGACCCGAATAGGAATCTCTCCAAGTGGCAGAGTTAAAAAACTCGGAGGGGACCCGGCTATCAGTAACTTTTTTTACGCATTTGTTTATTCCCCTTTCATATATTTAAAACAAATGGCCCTCTCGTCTCCGCACACTTCTCCCATCTCAAAATCGTTAAAATCAGTATTTTGGCAGATCCCGTCCCAAAAATTTCATAGAATGATTCAATTCGTTGTCGCAATAGTTCTTGACGGGCTTTAGGGAGTGAAGAGCAAAATCCTAAAAGTTTTTGACGAGCTTAAGGAGTACAGAGCCCTCATCCTCTTTTAGGACGTCTAGGGAGTAAAGAACTCGCTTCTTCCCCAGTTCTTCTTGTAATGAAGGACCGGGTTCAATAGAATCAATTATGCCAAAATGTCTTCTTTTCCCTTTTTATTAGATTCAACCGCGCCAAAAAAATTCATCATCAGCAAAATTTATTATATTTATTATTTTTTTTTTTATAAAAAAAGAACCCATACGGCTGCGACCTGATCCATTCAGAAAGCGAAAGGGAACCCCCCGGCATAAAAGGCCCTAAGAAGGGGCCCGTGCGCGTTGTAAATAATCCATCAACAATTGAGCCCAATGAAATGTTAAAAAGTAAGATTTTGTGACATCGGGGCGACGAAGTTATAATGAGCACTGGCAAGGGGTTGTCATTAAATAGAAAATTGAGTGGCGGGGTCTAATGCTACTGTTGTTGCTAAAACCCGGGCAGGGCACTCATTAAAAAATATGGTAATTAAAAATGGAGGGTAGAGAAGTCTTCTCACTGAGTAAACGCAGACATTTTTTATCTCTATTTGATTGTGGTGCCTTAAAAACAGAAAGAAAAGACAAATCTTTCAAGGAATCAGAGCCCAAACGGGCTTAAGCACAGGCTTAATGCTGCAGATGAAAAAGGGAAAACGGGGGACCAGGGAATAGCGCGAGCAATTTACGAACGATTTTGCTCCCTCTAGATTTAGACCCGTTAAAAACCCATAAACATATTAACCCAAAGGGCACTAAGGAGACAAACTTACTTACGAACTGACATTCAATGACAGCGGGTCTTTTTTTCATCAGATGACCTCAAGCCAGATACACTGTCAGTAAATCCTCTTAATTTTGACGTTGTTACCCCAACCCCCAAATGGCTAGAACAATCTTAAAACCAGGTATAAAAGTAGGACGGTTGTTTTCTTTTAAAGAGTTTTACACCAAAGTCTAGCGATTAAAAACAAGCAAGCACCGTCTGGGAAATTTGCTATAAGCAATCTTTAAGGCCCTAAAGGGGTTCTCTTGTATTTACTAAAAACCCCCAAACTCTTTTCAGAGAGAAAATGAGGTGTTTTTACCCCAAAAATTGAGAAGTTATTTGCCACAGTAGTGGCAAGCCTTTTCAGTTGTATTCAGCTGGACTTTACCTGACCAAAACTTTGTTTGAAATAAAGAAAATTGTTTGCGGAGGCAGACAGAAAAGCCCCAAGCAGTATGTGGGGTAAAAAACTTCACCTTCACGATGTAAGACCCCGAAAAATTATTAACAGACAAATATGGATATGGCTGGATTTTAAAGATCCAGTATGAAAACCCCAGACAGCACGGGAGTGGAAAAAGGGGTAGGGTCAGATGGCTACTATACAGATTAATAAGGAAGAGGAGGAGAATGGCCAGTTACAAATGCACGTTTTTGTGGTTTATGACCCAGCTGAACATTGAAGAAAAAGACTGAAGATATAGCCTATCAAAACGAGGATATTTTTGAACTTTTTGCCCAAAGCCCGCCAACTGTCGCTTATTTGTGGGATATACTGGGTGTGGGAAAACTGTCTTCGCGCTTGATTTGTTACAAACAGTTACAGGTTCCTTTTACGAGTTACATTGTTATTTTCATCACAACCATTAAGCACAACAAGTCTTAAAAAAAGAAAGGCAGTTTGTTTGGACAGACGAGAATATATTTTTATGATCTACTGACAAGCTAAGCGACTGTTTAAACAATACTATAGGTATTTGAGGGAACTGAAACGCTGTTTATTTTTTGATAAACTGTTCAGCCGAACAAACATTGTTAAAAAAAAAAGGGACCGGGTCTAAGCTGGCCTTTAGCGGAAAGACACGCATTAGTTTCTGTTGGTCTTAACTCAAAAATACAATGCTGTCTTAAAAGACTTTAGATCGCAGTTAAAATCAGTCATCTTATTCTTTTACTAAGGCCGGGAAATGTTTTGAAGATGTTTTAAGTGAAAACTAATAAATGGGGGAAAGGATGAATAAAAAAAATAAAAGAGAGCTAGAAAAATCTTAGCACGCTAAAACCTATGCTTAGGACTGACCCCCCCAGTTCAATACGTTTGCTTATTCATCGATTCCCTTATTAAAAAATGTTTATTATAGATTTTTTAAATATAGATTATTTATTACCAGTTGGGTTTAATAATAAATTGTTTATTTAAAAAAATGTCTCGGGGGCCAGATCAAAAGCGGAGTTAGCCTCCAAAAATGCGTTGCAGTAAGCTAAAAGATCTAGCAGATAAAACGATTTTGATAAATAGGAGTGGTAGGAACTGTTTATGGATTTGAGTACACCGAAGAGGGGCGTTTACAAACGAACAGAAATTGAAGATAAAAAACGACAGCAATATCCTGCCTGGAAGAGTTTAAAGAAATCTAAGGGCAAAGATTTTGGCAAACACGAATTACAAACTTCATAAACGAGAAAATGTGGGGTTTATTCCTGACTTTTAACTGGCATTTAAAGTTTGAACTACAAAGCCCCTATTTTATTTTGATAAGAAATACAATTTTAGAAAGTTTTAAAAGAAGGTAACGCCTTTTGCTAGTAGTCCAGGAACAAACAGAAAACAGATTGAAATAACAAAGCAGGGCTCTGAATTTATGCTGCGGGAAAGAAGTCCTTTGCTGAAGTGGGGGGTGACAAAACCCTGGCTTAGAGTTTAACCCAACAATAGAATCAATGCTAGAAAAATGACGATGCTTTTTCGTTGATTTATTACTTCCCAAGGGAGTTGATTCTAGTTTGCCAGAGCATACGTTAATCAAGGGGGTGTGCAAATAAAGTCTGAAAACTGGGCGGTCCTCTTAGGCTTGTTATTGTTATTACTAAAAACGGGATTTAAAAAAAAACACTTCTGTATCTTCTGACAAAGTTTACTGTGATGGTTGACCAAACCAAACTAAAAAGTACTCGTTTTATTTTAAATTTAAGGGAAGTTGATTTTATTGCGTTTTACACTCTGTTGATGAAGTGATGCCAGAAGGGTAATAAAAAATATGTACAAGATAATCTTATTTTTAAAAATTAATCTTAAATTTAAAAAAAAGGATGTCAGGCTCAAAGTTTAGGTTAGAGCAAATAACTGACTTCAAGAGAAATAGAAAGTGACTTGAATAAGTATAGGGTTACTAGAAAGGGGAAAATAGCTAAAGTTTTTAAATACTCTTTCTTATATAATCACCGGTAATCGGCTGTAGCGAGCGTACAAATGCTGGTTCAGCGTTTCTCCCTTTTTGCTATGGGCCGGAGCGCCAGCCTCTTTAGCATTAGGGGGGCCTTTGGTTTGGGTTTAGGTGCTTTGTCTTGATTGTGGGGTGCTGTTTTTAAAAAAATTAACGCCTAAACTACAAAATCCCACACTGCCATTGTAGCCCTAGCATCAGCAAAATTTGTTCATTAAAACTGAGAATAAGCAAGATTGCAGGGATGAAAACATTAAGATGAGAATTTGAGGGGGCATATGGCGATGGCGAGGATTACGACGGCAAAAACTGAACTTCAAAAGGAGTGGAGGGAAAAACTTTTACTTCGCAAAGGTTTGACCCCTGAGACAATCAAACAGGGAAAATTTAAAAGCAAACAAAAAATCAGTTAAACCCTAAATAGACTAAAAAAATAAGATGTGAATACTAAAAAATTAAACTTAAGTATAAAAATAAATAAATAAATCATAAGTTTAACAAAAATAAATATTTTTTTTTTTAAACTAATCGGGACTGTTTGGTGGGAAACTTGCAGCTCTTCGCGAACAAACGATCTTTTAGGGGCGGGTTTTTAGAAGGGGAAAAAGTCCTCTTAACAACACGGGAGGGCGTGTTTTTATAATTCTTTCAACTTATAATCTACGCTCCCTATAGGGCTGTGGCTCTAATTCTAAATCGCCCTTGCTTCCAGGAGCATAAAAGTATCTTACTTTTAGTCCAAAAGGCAAAGAGTTTCTGTTACCCTTTGGGTGTCTTCAAGTAATACTTATTTTTTTTAATTTGATCGCGTTCCCGGCTTAAGGCCTTTTTGCTTTAAAATTTTCATTGTTCATGGCGCGAAGAATGCCGGCAAAACTCCTGACCATTCGTGTTGCGGTTTTGTCAAAGGTCTCTATGATAATTTATAGGTAAACAGACGTTCAGCTAGATTCTTATTAAAGTTTTTTACTAGAGCCTGGGAGCGATGGTTTTCCTTTGGGTTTCCCTTCTTAACTGTAACCCGATGTCTTAAAAAAAAATGGTTTACAGTCCTTTAAATATTTTCCCATCATCAACCGGATCAGCTAGGATACTTTAATGGGCCCCGCATGTATTTTGTTGTAAAGCCACAGCCACGCAGTTGAGCTTTTATCTTTTAAAGGCTCAGCGTCTTTTATACCTTGAAGCCATTCAACAAATGTAAAGAGCATACTTAAATTTTTTTCTTCAAAACTTTGTCATGCGGAAGGTACAACAAGTCATCTGGTGGGTGTCCATTAGGAACTGAGTTAACAAATCGGGGCCCTTATTATTCTTTTTGGGGCAGGCAGATTATTTGCCAGACGCTTGTTTTGAAAGCCAGCTTTCGCTTCTGATTCAAAACCTAGCGCTTTACCGTTTATCAATAGGGCCTTTCCTTTCCAATACCTCCAGGAGAATAAAAAATTTTTTTGTACTTTGTATCGTCCATAAGAAGGGACTGTTTTTATTCCCTTTTTAACTATGTTTTTTAGATTGAATATGCAAGAAGAAAGATTGCTCCCATAGCACCTATAATAAAGCCTATTTTACCTTTTTTCTGTTCCTCAGATGGTTCATAAAAGTCAGACAGTTTGGCGGTGACGATGTTAAAAACTTCTTTCCTGTACTAAGAAAATATTCATTCATTGCTTCATAAAAGTTGTAAATGTGTGCTCTGCATGTCCCTGCTCTCTTAACTTTTATTAATAAAGTCTAAGTGAGCAATTCTCTTTTTTTCGTAAGCGTCTCTTGCCTTAGCTAAATCTTCCTTGCTTGAAATGGCTTTTCTCTCATCATTCCAGACCGCAATTTACTAAACATTTTAATTGCTGCCCAGAGAAACCAATGCATTAACAATACCCCCGCCCACCATCAGAACTATTCCAGAATTTTTTATAAATGAAGGGAATCTTTTTTTATAAATCAATCTGCCAAAATGCAATAATCTTTCTATGATTAATCTTTTTATAATAAAATATTCTATGCATGATGTTTTATGGGGGTAAACCCCTGTGCAAAAAAGAAAGTCTTTTTGAGGCATCCCTGCAGTTATTACAGCTATAACCTAACCCCTCCTCAATGTCTAACCTTCCTAGATCAGCTGGTTTCATCTAAACATGTTTTTTCTAAATGTAATCCTATACTAAGGCCGCTGATTACCCGCAAGGAAATGGTGAAATCGTTTTTAAAAAATTTTTTTTCGCCATGTTTTTTATTAACTAACAAAAATTTAAAATAATCATATATGAAAGACTGTCTATGTTCTTTTTTTTTTTTTTTTAATCAGATAATCTTTTGTTGCTAGAGCAAAAAATAAGGTTGTAACTAGTTTCGGCAATCTTTATCTTTCCCATGTTGTGCGGTTTTATTCTTAACAAACATTTTGCTAGGGTTGAAAACTATTTAAACCCCCGACAATGGGCACTGCATTTAAAACCAAACGTTAAACTCATGGTTTTATTTTTTTATTTATTTAAATTTTTTGATTTAAAAATGGCGGCCAAACAGCGAAAATTTATCTAATGATTTAAATAGAAAAAAATTTTAATGGGAAATATTTGACCCAAAACGATGGGAAAGTGTTAAACATTGAATTTTTGTAAATCGGAAATTTTAGAATGATGTAAAAAAATTTAAACAAAAACATAGTTTAACATTTACAAGCAATCAAAGAGTTTTAAAAATTGACTGTAGTGATTCAGGGAAAAAGCTAAAGTATTGGCAGGCGTTTTTTGTAAGAAATTTGGGTGTCTTGGGAAATATTGCAACGCGGGTGAAGAATAAAAGGGCATTTACTTACTTTTAATTACTTTTAATTTTTTTAAATTTTCGTAATATTGTGAGTTAAAAAATGAGCCAACAAGTGAGTACGAGGGTTTTACAATACTACCTTCCAACAGTACGTTGTTGATTTGTAACAAATCATTAAGCAATAAGTTCATTGAATTAGACATGGACATCTTTACCCCACAACACGTTCAGGAAAGTGTAAACATTGCTTTTTTTTCTAAAATCCAGGGTCTCTTCAATTAAAACGCCAGGGAAAAATTTTTGTTGGCCATTCTGATTGAATATATAACCCTGATGATAGTAGTATGCAAGTCTGGGGTTTCAACTAGACAGAAAAAAGTAATCAGCTATTACGACTTTACACCGGATGGCTGATTACATGCTTACACAGTTTAAACATGCAAAATGAAGAAGCGAAATTGCGCGGCTTCCGGCTGGTCTGAGGAACAGTCCTCAAATCAAATTAAGACAAACCAAATACTCTCTATAGTCGGCAATTCTTACATCCTCTCCCAAGAGAGTTAGTTTTTTAAACGGGCGTTCCCAAACATACCAAAATTCAGACAATTGGGTTGTTTCGTGTGGTTTTGTTCGGCGCATTACCCCCCGTTAAAATTAAGGGGGCAGAGAGAGTTTCAATTATAAACCTTATTTTCCCATAAAGTCGAACTTTAATAACATAGAACTTTCCAGTGAGGTAGAAAGTATCGACCAGTTTGAAGAGCAAACAGCCCAATAACCGAAAGGGTTTATAAACATGGAAATCAGTAGACAATCTAGTCCCTCTAAGGATCTCTCCCACGCCCCCAAAACTTTTGGCATCCACTTAAAAAAACCATGCGAATTAATATTGTTTGCAGACGGTTCCAAGAGCCTTTATGTATAAATCAGATCAATTAGGCAGACTGTTAGAATATACATCAAACCCATAAATCTAAACAAAGAGTTTTTGTGAAGGTGTTTGGTCAGGATCCAACTATAGAAGCAGCTGCCAGTCATAGAAACATTGTAAAAGTTTTGTGGGACGGGTAAAACCGAACTTTTACGCCAAACCGGGGGTCTAAAGTAGTTTTAAGAATGTACGCAAAATGCCAAATGAGCCCATACGTAGTCTATGCTGACTTTGACAATTCTTCCCGCAGTATACGGCCCTCAAGAACGGACACAACAAAAAAAAACCTTATTGTCCGCATCAGATTGTTCTTATGAATTTGTTGCGTTAGGTCAGATGCGACACACACACCCGGAGATTTACAGAGGCTCCGACCGAAAGATGGTCGATTTTTGGCGCAGATGAAACACTTCGCAATCAATTCTTAAATCAGTGAACCTTTCAGACTTTTAAGATGCCCCCGAAGATGAAGAACTTTTTATAAATCAGCCACCCACTTGCTGATATGCAAATGCCAAGTTTTTAGGTGAACTGTAAGAGACCACGTTTCCCCATTAATGGAAATTCAGAGGGGAGCACACAACGGCTGTAATTCTTCAATCAAGGTTAACCCCGAAAAATGGAAACTGCCAATCTTTTTCATAACCTACGAGGCTACGATTCTCACAAAAACATGCAAGAAATAACTTCTGATTGTAAGAGGGTTAGCTTGTATTGCACAATCATCAGAAAAGTACATGACCTTTACTGTGATGTTTTTCTCTATGACTTGCCCAAAGCTTTCTGATGGCAATTTAAGTAAGTTAGCAGAATCTCTACAAGAATGTCAAAAAAACAATATTTCGACCCATTTTAGTCCGTAAAGGCGCTTCTTATGAATACAGGACTCGGGGAGAGGTTTGATGAAGACTCCTTCCTCCTAAAGGCGCTTTCTTTTTCTAGTTTAGAAGAAAGGACATATCTGACGCCCCGATATTAATACGCGAGAAAGCCGGGGACAGAATACGCGCAAAACGACTGGGCGACTATCACGATCAATACTTGATGGCCGATGTGTGTTTTTTGGCAAAATGTGTTTGAAAATTAAAGATCCACTTGCATGAAACATTACGGCCTAGATTCGTCACAGTACATCTCTGCCCCGGGCTTTTTGGGATGCATTTTTGCAAATCTACAACTTGAGATTGACTTAATATCGGATCTGGATACACTCCAGATGATTAAGGATGGGCTGAGAGGAGGCATTAGCATGGGCCCGTCATCCCCTTTCCGCAAGCCAACAACAAGTATTTAGACGATTTGATCCAACTAAACCATCCAACTGTTTGATGTACTTAGCCGCCACAATCTGTATGTGGGGCCATGAAATCAGGCACTGCCATTTAAAAAACTTTAAAATGATTAAAGGGCCTCATGACTTTGTTTGGGGCGTTTTGTAGGACTAATGTCAGATCTTCACCGATAATCCAATAGGATTAATCTTGAAGTGGACTTGATTATCCTGCCCGAGATGCATGACATTCATAATGATTATCCTTTTAGCGGCAGAAAGATTAAAGATGAGTTTTCCCACCGAGCCGGGCCCCAAAATCGTGCCTAATCTTCGACACAAGACAAATATGTCTGACAATACAGGGGTGTTACAATTTTACTTAAAACACGGGTTAAAAACTAAGAGCTGTTCACGAATAATTCTTTCGATCAAGGGCCTTTTCATGAGGCATACATAAAGATGAACACGATTTAGAACTAAGGCCACTGACGCTTCAGAAAAAGACTTTTTTAAGTTGATGATCAAACAGCTGTTTTGGCAAGACGATGGAGAACGTAACAATGTAAAGATGAAAAATGGTTACAAAAAAAAAACAAGCAATTAAGGTGGGGCTCTAAACCTAATACAAGAATTTAGAAGTTTACGACAGCCTGGTTGGCCCTTATGAGGGAAAAAACAGAATGTGAAGTTGGACAAGCCGGTGTTTATCGGGTTTACTGTGCTAGAGCGCAAAGTTATTAATGCTTTGAATTTCTGTACGACTACTTTAAACCGCTATACCCAGATCAAAAGTCGTTAAAACAGACACTGATAGTTTTTTCTGGACATCCCAAATGAAGACTTTTACAAAGACATGGAAAACAAGTAGCTAAGGGAGCTGATGGGTGGTACGAACATGGGGAACTACCCTAAGATTCCCCCTTTAACATTCAACTGTGAACAAGAAAGTGTTTGGGAAAAGATGAAGGAGGAACTTAATGGGAGGGATTATACTAGAATATGTTGGCTTCGGGCAAAGATGTATTTAGTATTGCTACCCGACTTCTGTGATAAAGAAGCTAAGGGCATAGGTAAAGAAGTTGTAAAAAAATATATAAGTCACAAACAACTACAAGCAGGCTCCTTTGAAGGAAAGTTTTTATCATACAAATGAAATCTGCGCTCTACTCTCACAAGTAAACACAAACTGCTGTAATAAAAAAGTCGTAGACTCTAACAATAGCAAGCGAACTTACGTTAATCCCGTTTTTAAACATACGCTAAAGCCCCAACCGGAGGAGCCAACTTGGCTGACTTAAATTAAGATCTTAACTAGTACTTAACTATTACTTAACTTAAGATCTTAACTAGTACTTAACTATTTCCCCCTTAAAAAACCCCCTTTAAGATCTTAACTAGTATTTAAATTTAAGATCTTAAATATTTACAAAACTAGTACTTAACATGGCTTGAAATTAAGATTTTAAACTAGTACTTAACTAGTACTTAACTTAAGATCTTAACTTAGTCCCCTTAACATGACTTGCATTTTTATTTTGCACTTAAACTTACACTTAACTTGAAAATAATGCTTAATCAGTATTTAGCTTTTTCTTAGTCGGGTACTTAACAACACATTAAAAAACTAATTTATTAAAATGGGCTAAAGCAGGAGGTTGTACTTTTTTTGCAAAAGGGCTGGTTTTTTACTGTTTTTGTGGGTGGTTGTGACTTTGTTGCTAAGTTATGGTTTAGGCGTTGTATGCAAAAAAGCCCTCCACAACAACAATCTCCCCAGTACATAATAATACATCTTATAGTTGTTGATTGAGTTGTTGCGGCGGTGGCGGTGCTGGTGCGGGAGTTGTATTACTATCTAATAATTTTTGTTTTGCTGCTTGGTTTGCTTTTTGCAGTCTGTTCCTTTTCAGTAGTTTCCCGACGCCTCAACGCGGCCAGAATTTTTAGACTTAGTAACATACTCATTTGGGGGGCCGGGACACTCATTTGGGGGGGGCACTCGCCTGTAATATTTACTTGTGGGGCACTCGCGGGTAAATTTAAATTTTGGGGCATCACGCTCGCCTAAATTTTTTAGTTGATTAAAATTAATATGATTAAAATTAATATGATTAAAAGAAATTAATCCCATGATAAATGGACATAACAACGTCCCAAATCTAATACATGTCACTGCATGAGATTCTAAAAGGACCTGGGTTAAACCGGATTTGTCACATGCAAGAGATTTTTAGAGACTTTTAAAACCGGATCTTGTGTTTAAGTAAATTTTTAATCTTTTTGAATCAATCGGGGGCTATCTTGCCTACTAACTTACCCATATAAACTAATCATTGTCTGCCCCATGATCAAAACCATTTTGACCCCAGCTGTGCCTGTACCTAGCGTACTACTTTTTAAAAAACTGATGTAGACAATTGCTGAATCTGTTCGAAAAACTTAGTTCAAACGCTAAATACTGCTGGTTTTCCGCACGCAGCCAGCGGTATATCTTCTTTATGACAGAGGGCTGATGCTCCTCACCTTAAAAGCTGTCGCAATCCATTTTTTTTAAGCCCTTTTTAAAAGCAATAAAAAAATAATTGTAAATTCAGATGTTATTTATTACTCATAGTCTTTTTACTAATCTTTAAAAACTGTAAAGGGTTTTAAAGATAAACAGTTACTCTTCGGATCAGTAGAAGGGGAGTCAGATAAATCTTCAGGAGCTAATTTTACTCAATTAAATTAGCAAACAATTTATAATGGGTGGGGCCAAGAATGCGGTAGTTTACTGATGGCGTTCCTTACGCTTTCTCCCCATTTTCGCGCTCAAAAAGCTCCGTAATTAAATTCTTCAAACTCTTCTTTACAACTCCCCAGCTCCTTTCCTCCAATCCAAATTTTGAATATAACAATAAACTCTGCAACTATTCCGGGCTTCATTTTTAACTCAGATTAAAAACACCAATTTTTAAAAAATTTAAATTTAAATAAGCCGTTCCTATTGTTTGCGCAAGAATAGAAGAGCGTACTGTAAACATTTGATTTTTGCAAGGACGGGCTGTTAAAATGCGGGCCTCTAAATTGGTCATCTTTGTTTTTGGGGCGAAGGGCCCATTTTTAAAAAAACAATTACGTCAATTTTTGGGAGGGGTTTTTCATTTTAAATTTTTATTGTAAGGAAAGGTGTTAATTTTGGGCAAAAGTAGCATGAGATGGCGAGATTTGTTTGTGAAAAGGGGGGGGGTTTCGGGCAAAAAAAGATGGTGAGTTAGAGCCCGCATAAAAACAGTCTCTCACACACACAAACAATGCACACACACACACACACACACACACACACACACACAACACACACAAACACACACCATGTACATTGCCTTGTCTTGGTCCCTTAACTGTGGGTAGAGACGTGAACGGGGGTGCTGCATGGGGGACTTCCCGCACCAGTCGCTCCCTTCCGTGTGTTGCGAGGGCTTGTGTTTCTGATAAAAGGCTCCCTGCCACTCTTCTGCTCTCTCAGCCCATTTTCTGCTTTTTGCCTGCCTCTCTGTGTGTTTTCCGACAAGTCCCTCAGAGGTTCATTTTCAGCTGGCATGTCTGATCTTCTGATGCTTTCCGTAACGTTTCAGCTTTCGCTTTCAGCAGCTGTAAGGTATTCAATTCTCGAGTTTTTTGTGTTTACATATGCTCGTTTGCGAATGTTCCATTATAGAGATCCCATTTTTCTTGGGGAAAAAAAAGGGGGAAAAGTTACAGCTTGTTCACATACTGCCTGCAGAGAACAAACAAAGGGGCAGAAAGGACTATGGCAAGAGTCTCCCCACCGCCACCCCATTCTCTTCCCTTTAAGAGAAAGGAAAGTCAAGTTTGGTTTAATGTTAGGCCTCAGCTTGTAAACATAGGTAACGTAAACAAACGGGATGATTAAAAAACAAAAAAATTTTTCACGTCTACAGCAAAAACAGAATTATACTATGCTCTCAAACAAAAGAACAAAATACACAGCAAAACAAACAAACAAAACAAAACACAAAACGACTGCGTTTCGAAACATCTGGTCCTATTCAGGCAAGAAAAATTAATATTCAAGAAAAACGAAAACTGGGGAAAATTATCTTTTTCGAATCTGTGCCAAATTTGGTCTTGTTTAACTTTTAAAAAACTACAGAACAGAACTGAGTTGAAAGGGGGGGACGTGGGGGTTTTTAAAGCATATCTCCCATTCATCAGATCGTCATCCTCATCATCATTAAATCATCATCATCAACATCATATAATAATAAAAAAAGAAACAAATACTGCTGCTACTATGCCACCCCACACCGTTATAGTCTTACCACTACTAATCTTGCTGCTGTGTTTAATACTACGACTACGCTACTCCCAAACCACCAACACCACACCACCACTACCACTACTTTTGGTACTACTTACTACTAGCATTATAGTAATAATAATAAACAGTTTTTAAATATTTTAAAAAAAACTTTTAACAAAATGATGATACTAATTCAGCGGGTTAGAGCAAACCCATATATTGGAAACTGCTGTTTCAAGTAAAATGAAGCTGAAATTTTGAAAAATTTCTTACTTTATTTGTATGGTTCAGAACGGAGTTTTTCAGTTCAGATGCGTTTGTATAATCTACTTTATGTAAAGTTCCTGAGTTGTTCTATAAAGACTACAGAGTTTTTGGTGATTTGTTAGAAAATGAGGAGTCGTTTTGAAGGGAAAAAACCCAAACGACTAAAATTGTTTCGGTTTTGTTGAATATCAAGGAAAAAAACCAGTACACCTGAATGATAAATCGTTTAAACAGAAACAACACCATGAGGCGACGTAAAATTATTTCAAGATCCAAAACCCTTTACTACGTGAAAAAAACCTGTTTCAGTACTTAAGGTAAGGTAAAGGTAATTGTGTTATAGCCCAGCCGACCGCAAAGGGTCATATCAGGGCTGTCCCCCACTTTAAAAATCAACTAACAAATCCAATTTATCACACAGCTCTTTAAAATACATTTCTAAACAACACCACCCGAAATTTTGTTAAAAATTTTTTCCCAATGTAAATCTCAGATCCGAAAGAAAAATGTAAAACTCTTTCAAGAATTCAAAGATCGCATCAGGCGGAACCCTTTTCTGAAACAAGATTTTCATGGGAAACTGCTGTAAACTGTTTGTGTCTTAATCATGGGAGTCCAACCACTCTAAAAGAATATTTTTATTGTGAGGGCGCATTTTACCCTGGAATGCACAACGGAGCTTCTTCTCTCTTTAAAAGGTATGAAGAGTAGAATACGAATGGCCGGTGTGCAGGGCCCGGCCCCTTTGAAACCGTTTTTTTCTTTGCGCACCAACGGTGGATAAGAGGAACTTTTTAGGTTTTGACGGATCTTGGGAAAAAGTTTTTTATCTGTCTGTGTTTCCAATCATCCTGTCTAAAGTAAAAGAATCATATCTTGCTTGAAAGGAAGAAAGCGAAGCCTCTCTCCTCTGTCTCTGTCTCTTTCTTCTCTCTCTCCTCTCCCCTCTTTGTGTCTCTGTCTCTGTCTGTCTTCTTCTCTCTCTCTCTCTCTCTCTCTCTCTCTCTCTCTCTCTCTCTCTCTTCTACTCCTTCGAAAAACTATCCCTCCGCAAAGCAAACGGTATTTTCTCTCTCTTCTCCCCTGTCTTGTCTCTGTCTCCGTCTGTCTGTCGTCTGTCGTCTGTCTGTCTTGTCTTCCCTCTCTCCAGCCCTGATATGACCCCCTTGCGGTCTCGGTGGGCTTAAACACATTACCTTACCCCCTCTTTTCTTCCCTTTTTCTTTTACCTTTGTCTGTACGTCTGTCTTTTTTCTCGTCTCTTTGTCTCTTGTCTCTGTCTATGGAAATCTTCAAAACTTAAAAAGAATGACCTCTCTCTCTCTTTTCACTCTTCTCTTCTTCTCCTTCTCCTCTCTCATCTCTCTGCGTCCTTCCCTTCCTCCCTTCCATCTTTCTTCTCTTTAACAGTCTAACACCTGTCTGGGTCCCCCATTCCTCCCTACCCCTCCTGGCACTTTTTCTACCTCAAACTTCTTTTTTCTCTCCTTTCCTCTCTCTCTCTCTGTGATGTGAACTCTCTCTCCCTCCCTGTTTCAATGTGTGTGTTTTGTGTGAGTGTGTGTGTGTGAGTGTGTGTGTGGAGAGAGAGAGCGAAAAGGAGAGAGAAGAAGGAGAGAGAGGAGAGACGGAGACGACAGACAGAGACCCGAGAAAGAGGAGAGAAGACAGAGAAAGAAACCATCAGTTCTGTCATGATTCCTTCACGTCTGACTTTTCATGTAGCAATGACACGATACTGCCTATTAAAAAGAAAAGAGTTGCCGCATGTGTGTGGGCTTCTGGTCGCTTTTTGAGTTTATGGCGCAAGATCCCGATGAGGAAACGAGGCGCGGAGCCCACTCGTCTGCGGCTTTGAACCCGGTTAAGTCGGCTGGGAGGAATGGCCTTATTCTTCCGCTCTTTTTTTTTTTTTACTGCACCAGCTGTCGTCGGCGGGGGACAGGGATCCTGTAGCCCCCAAGCACCCCACATCCAGAAAAAACTAAAATATCCTCTATGCTTTCCCTTTACCACTCCCGTGGCCTCTCTAAATTCACTACATTACACCCACATCTCTTCTCTCTCTCTCTCTCTCTACTCTCTCTTTTTCTGTTGTCTGTCTGTCTCTCTGTCTGTGTTTGTTTCTGTGTCTGCCTGTTCTGTCTGTCTGTCTGCGTTTTGTTTCTGTCTGTGTCTTGTTTGCCGGGTCTGTGTTAGTCTGTCTGGGGTCTGACTGTCTGTGTCTGTCTGTTTTTGTCTGTGTGTGTGTGTGTGTGTGTGGTGTGTGTGTGTGTCTCTCTTTTGGGAGAAAGAAAATTGGGGTGGTGGTGGGGGGAGGCTGTTCTCTGCTGCTCCATGCGGGCTCCATGTGAAAAGCTCGGGAGCTGATCTTTTAATGATTGATAGCATTTTTACTTTTTTTGTATTCTCTCTTTCCCTCCCTCCTCTCTCTCTCTTCCTCTCTCTCTTTCTTTCCGTCTCTCTCTCTCCTCTCTCTGTCTCATCGCACACACCACACACACACACACACACACGCGCGCGCGCGGCGCGCGGGGCGCACACACCACACGTATGTCCCGTAACGTGTGATCCAGTGCGCGCATGACACACACGCTCATGCGCGCTTGAACACAAAACAAAACAAAACCCACACACCCCACACACACCCACACCCACACAACACCCACACACCACACACAACCCGGCACACAACAGTGCCATCCCTTTATATACATCACACAAAGGTATTGTACCCCGTAGTGTGTATGTACGTGCTGTTTGGGTTTGCACCCAAATGCGTGCGTGCGCGCGCCCGATGTGTGTGTGTATGATTTTTTTCCCTGTTTTGTGACCTTCTAACAGTGACTTCTATACAAACTTACTGACCCCCCCCCCCCTCCCAAGTACACATATACCGAGAGTTACCTGAATAAAATATATTTACACAATTGTTCCTCACTATCCTTCTCGCTTTCCTTTTCACGACCCTTTTCTTACTGAGACCATTCATCCTCTGGGAAAAGGAGGGGCACTAAAAAGGTATCCAAACGGCACTGAGCGAAAACGCTCATGAATATCATTCCTGTCCCAAATGATACTAACACTCTCTCTTTTTACCCCCAATCACAAACAACAGTTAAAGGTTAAACACAGAGAAAATTGGTAAAAGCTGAGTAAATGCTGAGTAAGTCAAAAGTGAAATTTGTAGTGGGAGGGGGAGGGGAGGGGAGGGGAGGAGAAGTACATACATAGACAAATCAAATAAAAGAGCACAGATTTATCTGTAAAGTTTGTTGAAACGACAAATGTCGTGTTTGCGCGCGCACCCTAAATTGAGTAAACATATATCTGTGTGTGTTGTGCGAAGGAAGGGAGCATGCGCACCACACTCACACACATCAGCACACGCCCCACATACACACCACGCCGCGCGCGCAACGCGCACGCAGGGCACGCACACACACACACACGCCGCGCACACATACACGCACACGAAAACACGCACAGGGGAACACCACCCCACCCAACACAACACACCCCACCCAACACCCACACCAAATAGCAACAGCACACACACAAAAACCCCAAAACACACACACACAAAAACACCCACACCAAAAACACAAAATACGCCACCCATGAACACACCACCCCCACACACACACAACCACACACAAAACACAACACTTTTTTCGGTTCCCCCTTGTCTGTCGTTGTGTTGTCCGTGTGCTGTTGTTGTTCCGTTGCGTTTTTTTTGTCTCTCTCTCCCCGTCTTCTGTGTCCCCCTGTCTTGTCTTTGTCTCCTCTTCTCTCTGGGTTTTTTTGTCTTGTTTGTCCTTCCTTTCTCCCGTCTTCCCTACCATATAATATAATGCGTGTCCCCCCCGGGGGTTGCAGAGACAGAGAGAGAGAGAAAAGAGGGAGAGGAGAGAGAGAGGGAGAAGAGAGATTCGTCAATCGAACGCCCGTATCTTCAGAACAGAGGGGGGGACCCAATTTAAGGTGGGCCCTTTCGAAAGTTTGTTTTAAAGGGTTTCCTTTATTGCAACTGTATCTTTTTAACAGCGCCCAACGACTTCTTTCCATCACCTTCCAGTTAAAGGATAAAAAGTCAAACCCTTTCCATCAGATGTTCCCTTATTTTCTGTTCTAGATTCATATCCAGTTACTGATATACCTTAGCTTTCTGAAGTTTGCTCAAAAAATTTTCCCCCAGAAGACAAAATTGGGATAGATGGGTTTCAGGGCAGTGTAGCATGCCCCCAAGTAAAGATTTTTTTTTATTCACATTTAAACAATCTCTTATCGACCCTTAGCACAATATTATCATCCCTTTATCCTTTAACAGTTTCTTTCACACACTGACAGGAACATTCCTTCAGTTCCTTGAGTTTCTGCCTTGGTTTGACAGCTTTTGCTGCGGCGCTAAATGTGACAACATCATGTGAAGAACCGTCTGTGGAAATCGACAAAGTTTCAGATAAATACACAAAATCAAAGATACGCACCATGATTAACAAATCATGCCATTCAATATGCTATTCAATTTTCCAACATTTATAGTTCACGCACGAAACTGAGGAGAGACGAGATACCGATAGAGGAGAGAGAGAGAGAAGACGAGAGACGAGAGAGAGGCATGATGTGTGAATATGAGGCGTGTGAGTGTGTGTGTGTGTGTGATGTGTTGTGTGTGTGTGTGAGTGTGTGTTTTGAGTATGTGTGTGTGTGTGTTGTGTGTGTGTGTGTGTGTGTGTGTGTGTGTGATGTGTGTTGCGTGTGCGTCAGAAAGAGGAGATATAGGCTAGTAACGTACTTAATGGCGAAACAGCCCGCTATTTCGAAATATGCCGCGTTTTGTCTGCAACCTTACACGCTCGTCAGATCATAATTCTGCACTTTATCTGGAGCTTTCAAGAACAACATCAAAATACCAGAAAGTTTTGTAATTGGAAATCGCCTTTATACTTATTTGATTGGGTGTGTGTGTGTGTGTGTGTTGTTGTGTGTGTGTGATGTGTGTTCCCATGCAATTGTATAATAATTTGTGTTCGATGTTGTTGTTCATTATCATGCTGAGTTTTGATGTAATCCCCTTCGATGGGGCAGTGTGGCACTATCCGGAATAAATTTTCATTGTCATTTTTTTCATTTTCTCTCTAGTGCGGCGTGCGTCGTGCGAGTGCGAGCACACAAATGAAGTTATGTCCACGCACACGCACGATGACACACACAAACACACACAAACACCACACACACACACACACACACACACCCCACACAACAAACACACACACCACACACACACACAACACACACACACACACACACAAGCACCCGAGGACACGAGACAGAGATTTATACACCATTTCAGTGTTTCTGTCTATCTAAACTCTGATCTGTCAGCCTCTGTTTGGTGTGTTTACATCTCTTTCTCACTTTTTCTGTATCTGTCTCTTTTATGTCTCTCTGTCTCACTTTCCCTCTCTCTGTCAGTCTGTTCTCTATTCTATTCCCCGCACCCTCTCTCCCGTCAGACCATCATACAGTTGCACTCTCAAGAAGATTGCGTTATGCGGAACGCGATGGATAGAAACAGCAAGAGGGGTGGCAGGTGGGATGGTTGTGTGAGGCAGAGGGTGGGGGGGTAGGGTTGAAGATGCACATAACTACCACTCAAAGTTCAAGATCAAATATTTCAGCTATGGGCGGCCGGCACGAGTAACAGCAGCAGTAGAAAGCCAATACAAAAAGGCTAAACCTTTCACCGGGAGATAAACAGTTGCTCAGCGTGGTCGCTTCGAGGAATAGCATAAGTTAAATTACCGCTCTGGGAAAAATAGAAATCAAATCTGTTAGTGAATTAGCAAACGCTGTGTGAACACACACACAACACACACACACACACCACACACACACACACACATCATACACACACACAACACACACACACACACACACACCACACACACGCACGCACGCACGCACGAGCATGGCACACGCACGCCACGGCACTCACAACACGCACACAAATACATTACAACAATGAGCGCGCCCTCACAGACACCACACACACACACACACACACACACACACACACACACACACACAAAAGCATACCACGCGCGCACTCCACAACACATACATGCGCACACGTAAAGCGCGCGCTCGCGCGCGCGCACACAAACACCACACACACACCACACACCACACACACTACTAGTCATGCACCCGGAACAACAACCTCCCCCCCACCCCCCCCTCCCCCCACCCCCTAACGCCACACTCATTAGTGTAAAGGTCAATTAGTCGTATTTCCGCTGAGATCGGTGTGTTGCTTTATAAAGTTGCCATGGTAGAGGGGATGAGAATCCTGTACATGCTTTTCCGCACCCGTTACATGACACTTACATGCAAAGAAGGTAAACTCATTTCCTGGTTAAACGTTCACAAACCGTCTGTTGTGAGTCTGACCACGGACAATGCGGTGTGAGACCTTATTGATATCGTCCTAGCTGCCGTTCGTGGAGCATTCCATCTA
>JAMYXO010007833.1:0-11607 GCA_033310375.1 Conus canariensis
CACGGATTTCAGGGCGTGACATGAGTGGGGGAAGAGGGAGTGGAGATTTCGGGACATGACAAGGTGGGCGTACAGGGGGCATCGATGCAGGCTGTGACGGATGAGCATATTGGGAGCAGCTACGGCGTGGATACTGGGCATGACACGCGTGGGCATAATTGGGCAGAGGGGCAACGAAGCAGGGCGTGACATGGGTGCACATACTGGCACAGAGAGGGTACGACTATAGGGCGTGACATGGGTGCACATACTGGCACAGAGAGGGTACGACTATAGGGCGTGACATGGGTGGGCGTATTGGGGCAGAGGGGGCGTGGATAAAGGGCGTAACGTGGGTATATTATTGGGGCAGAGGGGCGTGAATAAAGGGAGTAACCTGGGTATATTATTGGGGCAGAGTGGGCGTGGATAAAGGGCGTAACCTGGGTATTTATTGGGGCAGACGGGGCGTGGATAAAGGGCGTAACGTGGGTATATTATTGGGGCAGAGGGGGCGTGGATAAAGGGCGTAACGTGGGTATATTATTGGGGCAGAGGGGGTGTGGATTAAAGGGCGTAACTGGGTATATTATTGGGGCAGAGGGGGCGTGGATAAAGGGCGTAACGTGGGTATATTATTGGGGCAGAGTGGGCGTGGATAAAGGGCGTAACCTGGGTATATTATTGGGGCAGAGGGGGCGTGGATAAAGGGCGTAACGTGGGTATATTATTGGGGCAGAGGGGGCGTGGATAAAGGGCGTAACCTGGGTATTATTATTGGGGCAGAGGGGGCGTGGATAAAGGGCGTAACGTGGGTATATTATTGGGGCAGAGGGGGCGTGGATAAAGGGCGTAACGTGGGTATATTATTGGGGCAGAGGGGGCGTGGATAAAGGGCGTAACCTGGGTATATTATTGGGGCAGAGGGGGCGTGGATAAAGGGCGTAACCTGGGTATATTATTGGGGCAGAGGGGGTGTGGATAAAGGGCGTAACCTGGGTATATTATTGGGGCAGAGTGGGCGTGGATAAAGGGCGTAACCTGGGTATTTATTGGGGCAGAGTGGGCGTGGATAAAGGGCGTAACGTGGGTGCCTTATTTGGGCAGAGTGGGCGTGGATAAAGGGTTTAACCTGGGTATAATATTGGGGCAGAGGGGGCGTGGATAAAGGGCGTAACGTGGGTATCTTAATGGGGCAGAGGGGGCGTGGATAAAGGGCGTAACGTGGGTATCTTAATGGAGCAGAGGGGGCGTAGATAAAGGGCGTGACGTGGGTGCCTTATTGGGGCGGGGGGGGGGGGGGATAAAGGGCGTGACGTGGGTATCTTATTGGGGCAGAGGGGGCGTAGATAAAGGGCGTAACGTGGGTGTCTTATTGGGGCAGAGCCGGGACCAGGCTGCTTCCAATTCAGTAGTGGGGCGACCATCCCCAACTCGGCGGGTCCCCGGGTGGCGGATAGGGGAATGGCCCTCAGATATGGGGGTTAGCTGCGATATAAGTCAGGCTTGCCTGGCAGAATAAGCAGTCCCGGACCAACTGGCGATGTTCCTATCAGGACGGGGTGGGTCAACAGGTGGCACTGTTGTCCTCACTGAAATACCCCATGTGTCCTATGACGGGCTCATCATGCGGTCAAGAGGCGCGGTATAACCTCTAGCCCCGGGGTGGGATCCCCGGAGAAACAATCCCCCCTGTGCTCACAGGGCAGGACGCACGGGCCATGAGCTAAGGGTGAGGCACCCCGAAAGAAAACTCCAGCTGAAGACGGAGGTATCGGGCCACTGGCGCAGCTTAAACCACGATACCACGCATATACGCCTCCATGATGATGCAGTCCACAGAATTTCGATGTGGCGCTCGACCTTCGGAGACCCGCCGGGGAGGTCGGGAGCCGGGCCCTATGCCTCAAAGGGGCCCACCCCAAGCGGTCGGTGGTCAGACAAAGAAATTCTGCATGTCAATGCGACGAAGAAGGAGACCTCATCCTCCTGCTAATGCCAAGCAAACGGTACCACCCAGAATGCTCAACATTCTCCAGTGGAATGCAGAAGGGGTGCATAAAAAGAAACTTGGCTTGGCAGAAAGGATGCATCAAGAAAATATTGATATCGCATGTGTCCAAGAGACACATTTGACCGTAAACCATCGCTTTCAAGTGAGGGGTTACGAGACCATCAGGTTGGACCGTGAGGAAAGAAACAAAGGAGGGGTGCTTATCTTGGTGCGGAATTCCATCGCCGCACAAGAACTCAAGATCAACACCAATCAACAGGCAGAGATCCAAGGTATTGATATAGTCCTTAAGGAACGCAACATCAGGATCTACAATGTCTATTGCCCTCAAGATCGTGATCTTTCCCTCACATACATGAACATCCCAGACAACAACTGCGTGGTGGTGGGTGATTTTAACAGTCACTCAGAGAGATGGGGCTATGAGGAGACGGACAAGAGAGGCGAAGAAGTTGAGGATTGGGAGATTGACACACATCTTCATCTCATCAATCAAGAAGATGATGAACCCACCTTTTACTCTAGACGCTGGATGACCACATCAACACCAGATCTAGCGTTCGCCACCAACGACCTGTTCGTCAGGACCACAAGAACAGTCCTCAACCAGCTTGGAGGAAGTGACCACAAGCCCGTCAAACTCTCTATCAACCTCAACTTACAGTGTCCACAAGCAAAGTGTTTTCCCCGCTGGAATTACAGAAAGGCGGACTGGACTCTCTTCGAGACCCTCACTGATACACACACAAAGCCAATCAACATCAGGCAGAAGGACTCAAACAAGATGGTTCGAGACTTCACAAAGGCCGTCTTGAAAGCTGCTACAGAATCCATCCAAGAGGAGCACGTAAAGATTACAAGCCCTACTGGACGGAGGAACTCCAGAATCTGGAAGATGCTGTTACGGAAGCCAGGGACAGAGCAGAAAAGCAGCCATCACTGGAGAATAACATAGCGCTGAAGGAAGTAACTGCCAGATACAAGCTGTCCTGCGCACAAGCTGCAAGAAAAAGCTGGCAAGAGAAAACTGAAAGCCTAAATCTCGACAGGGATGGCAGCAAGCTGTGGAAACTGGCTAGAACCCTCTGTAATGAAACAACAAGTCACACCACTATAAACAATACAAGAGAATGGAAATTACCTCTCTGGAAAGAAAGCAGCAGACCACTTCATAGACGTCTATGAAAACATCAGCAATCTGGAAGTCCCTCCTGAACATAGAGCTGCAGTGCACAGGGCCCAAGGTGAACTTCATGAGGAAGAGCCCCAAGAGGAAGTCATGACCACAGCTTTCACAGAGAAAGAGCTGGAGGAAGCGTTGCAGAGCCTCAACCTGAAGAAGTCACCTGGACCAGACGGAATCACAAATGAAATGATTCTGCATCTTGGGATGAAGAGCAAGGCAGTCCTTCTAAAAATCTTTAACTCCAGCTGGAAGACAGGATCAGTACCACAGTGTTGGAGGGAAGCAGACATGATCCCCATTCACAAAAAGGGAAAGGACAAGTCGAAGGCTGACAGCTACAGACCCATCAGCCTTACAAGCTGCTTAGGGAAGCTGATGGAGAGACTTGTCAACACAAGGCTTGTCTGGCACCTTGAGGAGCATCAGCTGCTGAGCCCTGAACAGGCAGGCTTCCGCCAACACAGATCAACAGAAGACCAGATCACATTCATCACGCAAAGCATTGAGGACGCTTTCCAAGAAAAGAAGAACACGCTTGCTGTCTGGATTGACATGGAGAAGGCGTTCGACAAAGTCTGGAAGGACGGACTTAGGCTCAAACTACGGCGATGTGGTGTGTCTGGGGGGATGTACACCTGGATCAGCCAGTACCTACACAATCGCCAAGCCCGAGTCAAGATTCAGGGCCAGAAAAGCAAGAAGAAGGTGCTGAGACAGGGAGTACCACAAGGAGGAGTCCTTTCGCCAACGTTGTTCCTCATCTTCATAGATGACATCGTCAGAGAACTGCCAAAAGGGGTCAGAGGAGCGATCTACGCAGATGACCTGGTGCTTTGGTGCTCTGAAGAGTACACCACCACAGCACAGGTACGCCTCCAGACTGCGCTCAACAAGATCAGCGACTGGACCAAGGAATGGCTTGTCTCTGTCAACTCAAGCAAAACAACCTACACAGTCTTCAGCCTATCCAGCAAGAAGCAAGAGGCGAAACTGACACTGAACAACCAAAGGCTTGCAGAGGAACCCACACCTACCTACCTGGGAGTGACCTTTGATCGCAGGCTCACTTGGAAACAGCAGATCACCAGATGCTGTAGCAAGGCCAAGTTGAGACTGGCGATCATGAGGAAACTTGCGGGGACGAACTGGGGGGCTGACGAACGTATCCTGAAGAGACTCTATACAGGGAGAGTCCGACCTGTAGTTGAGTACGGGACGTCAGCATGGGCATCAGCTGCAAAGTCTAACCTCAACCACCTCAATAAGATACAGAACCAAGCTCAGCGTGTCATAATTGGCGCCATGAGATCCACCCCAATCCTGAAGATGGAAGAGACCACTGGGCTACAGTCATTAGAGGACAGAAGGGACACAAAGATCCTCATCCAAGCAGCAAAATTCAAACGCCTTGAAAACCATCCAATGAACAACAGAATGAGCAGACCCACCAAGAGCCGGTTGAAAAGAGGCAGCTTCATCTGCCAGTCAAGACGCCTTGAAAGACAAAGCCCAGTCTTGATGGAACACGAAGCAAAGCCTATCCCTGCAAATGTCACCCACCCATCTTGGAAGAGGCAGGTGTTCCCAACAGTCGTCACCAGCATTCCCGGAGTGGAGAAGAGAGGAATACAGTCAGACACCCAAAGGAAGGCCCTGGCCATGGAGTACATCTGCAACCAATATCCCCAGGAAGACTGGACCCATGTCTTCACAGATGGCTCCGCCACAGAGGCAACGAGGGATGGTGGAGCTGGAATCTTCCTTCGATACAAAGACGGAGATGAAGAAATTGCAATTCCAACAGGAAAATACTCCACCAACTTCCGAGCTGAGCGAGAAGCCCTCTGTGAGGCAGCCACAACAGTCTTGCAGAACTCCAAAAGAACAACAGGGCAGGTGGTGGTCTTCTCTGACGCTCTCTCCGTGCTCCAAGCCCTCAAGAACTCCCGCTGCAAAGAACAGAACCATATCACTTCAGCCCTTGTTGCCCTGAGTGCCAGAGTGGAGAAAGTGGTGATACAATGGGTACCAGCACACTGTGGCATCAGAGGCAACGAAAAAGCGGACATTCTGGCAAAAGATGGTGCACAGAAGGAGCAGGCCAACAACCTGGTGTCATACGATGAAATTAAGACAATCATCAAGGCACAACAAGGAATAAAATGGCGCCTCCTGCATCCCAAATACAACCCAGAAGACACATACCATTTGCTGGACGACGGGAACAGGTCAAGATCTTCCGCCTGAGGACTGGACACAATCGCCTGCTCCACCACATGCACACAAAATTTGGCATTGGACAGAGTGGAGAGTGCCCTTGTAGTGAGGGACCAATGACAACTGACCACATCCTTCAAGTCTGTACGACGTATGCAGCATCCAGGAGAAAGTATTGGCCAACACCGACAGCAGTGGAAGCCAAGCTGTATGGCACCCTGGAGGAGCTGCGACGGACGGCAGCCTTCATCGAGGACACCGGGCTGCTCATCTAACGGGATGGCGAACGAGGAAGAAGAAGAAGATTGGGGCAGAGGGGGCGAGGATGAAGGGCGTGACATCATGTGTGTACTGGGACAGAGGGGACGCAGATGACGGGCGTGACACTGTGGATGTGTGGTGGCACAGGGGGCGTGGATGAAGGGCGTGACATCGTGTGTGTACTGGGACAGAGGGGACGCAGATGACGGGCGTGACACTGTGGATGTGTGGTGGCACAGGGGGCGTGGATGAAGGGCGTGACATCATGTGTGTACTGGGACAGAGGGGACGCAGATGACGGGCGTGACACTGTGGATGTGTGGTGGCACAGGGGGCGTGGATGAAGGGCGTGACATCGTGTGTGTACTGGGACAGAGGGGACGCAGATGACGGGCGTGACACTGTGGATGTGTGGTGGCACAGGGGGCGTGGATGAAGGGCGTGACATAGTGTGTGTACTGGGACAGAGGGGACGCAGATGACAGGCGTGACATTGTGGATGTGTGGTGGCACAGGGGGCGTGGATGAAGGGCGTGACATAGTGTGTGTACTGGGACAGAGGGGACGCAGATGACAGGCGTGACACTGTGGATGTGTGGTGGCACAGGGGATGTGAGTAAAGGGCGTGGCATGGTGGGTGAATTGACATCGAGGGGACGGATGGAGAGCGTGACGTGGGTGTCTTATTGAGATCGAGGGGATGAAGAGCGAGAGACGGTAGGCGTATTGCGCAGAGGGGGCGCAGATGAATGGCGTGACATGGGTGTCTTATCAGACAGGGGGGGGGGGGGGATAAAGGGCGTGACATGATGCCGTATTGGCGTATAGGGGGCGCGGATGAAGAGCGTGACATGGATGTCTTACCGGGACAGCGGGGACATTGATGAAAGGCGTGACATTGTGGGTGTGTTGGAGCAGAGGTGTTCAGATGCAAGGCGTGACATGGGTGGGCGTATTAGGGCAGAGGAGGAGGGGGGGGGGGTTCAGATGCAGGGTTTGACATGGGTGGGCGAAGAGGGTGGACGAGGATGCAGGACGTGGCATGGCTCGGCGAACTGGAGGGGGGAGGGAGGGGGTAGTGCATGAAATGGATGCGTGTAAGGAAGGAGGGGGGGGGGGGGGAGCGTGGATGCGCATGAGTGGGCGTACTGAGGAGGAGTTGGCATGTATGTAGAGAGTGACACGGGTGGGTGTATAAGGGGTGGGGGTGGGGGGGGGCGGGAAGCACGGGTGCATGATGTGACATGCATGGATGAACAGTAGGGCGGGGCAGAGGGAAGAGAGGCACGTACGCAGGGCGCGACATGTATGGGCATACGTGGGAGGGGATGGATGGGGAGGAGCAAATGTAGGGAATACCATGGGTATGGCGTCGTGGATGCAGGTTGTTGCATGGATGGTGTGAGGGATTCGTGTATGCAGTGTACGACATGGTGGCGGGTATGGAGGACGTGGATACAGTGTATCATATCGCTGGCGGTACAGCAGGCGTGGATGCAAGACATGCCATGGGTGGTGGGGGAATGGGGGGAGGAGAGGGGAGGGGAGGTGCAAATACAGGACATGACATAGGGGGCTGCTGAAGGGCGTGACATGGGTGAGCTCATTGGGACGGGGGGGGGGGGGGGGGGCTGATGAAGGGTGTGACATGGGTGAGCTCTTTGGGACATAGGGGGCTGATGACGGGCGTGACATGGTGAGCTCATTGGGACATAGGGGGCTGATGACGGGCGTGACATGGGTGAGCTCATTGGGACATAGGGGGCTGATGAAGGGCGTGACATGGGTGAGCTCATTGGGACATAGGGGGCTGATGAAGGGCGTGACATGGGTGAGCTCATTGGGACATAGAGGGGCTGATGAAGGGCGTGACATGGGTGAGCTCATTGGGACATAGAGGGCTGATGAAGGGCGTGACATGGGTGAGGTCATTGGGACATAGAGGGCTGATGAAGGGCGTGACATGGGTGAGCTCATTGGGACATAGGGGGCTGATGAAGGGCGTGACATGGGTGAGCTCATTGGGACATAGGGGGCTGATGAAGGGCGTGACATGGGTGAGCTCATTGGGACATAGGGGGCTGATGAAGGGCGTGACATGGGTGAGCGCATTGGGACATAGGGGGCTGACAAACGGCGTGACATGGGTGAGCTCATTGGGACATAGAGGGGTTGATGAAGGGGGTGACATGGGTGAGCTCATTGGGACATAGGGGGCTGACAAACGGCGTGACATGGGTGAGCTCATTGGAACATAGGGGGCTGATCAAGGGCGTGACATGGGTGAGCTCATTGGGACATAGGAAGCTGATGAAGGGCGTGACATGGGTGAGTTTATTGGGACATAGGGGGCTGACGAATGGCGTGACATGGGTGAGTTCATTGGGACATAGGAAGCTGATGAAGGGCGTGACATGGGTGAGCTCATTGGGACATAGGAAGCTGATGAAGGGCGTGACATGGGTGAGTTCATTGGGACATAGGGGGCTGACGATGGCGTGACATGGGTGAGCTCATTGGAACATAGGAGGCTGACGAAGGGCGTGACGTTGGTGAGCGCATTGGTAGAGGGGCGGATGAAAGACGTGATGAAGTTGGGCGTGTTGGGGCGGATAAAGGGCAGGACGTGGGTGGTGTGTTGGGCAGAGGGGGGGGGGGGGGTGCGGTTTAAGGGCAGGACGCGGGTGGTACGGTGTGTTGGGGCGGGGGGGGGGGGGGGTGCGGTTTAAGGGCAGGACGTGGGTGGTGTGTTGGGGCAGGGGGGGGGTGCGGTTTAAGGGCAGGACATGGGTGGTGTGTTGTGGCAGAGGGGGCGCGATTTAAGGGCAGGACGTGGGTGGTGTGTTGGGGCAGAGGGGGCGCGATTTAAGGGCAGGACGTGGGTGGTGCGTTGTGCAGAGGGGAGTGCGGATGAAGCGCAGGACGTGGGAGTGAGGGGGAGTGATTGAACTGCATGACATGGTGGGTGTATTGTGCAGGGGGAGAGCGATTGAACTGCATGACATGGGGGTGTATTGTGCAGGGGAGAGCGTTTGAATTGCATGACATGGTGGGTGTATTTGCGGGGGGAAGCGATTGAAGGGCGCGTTGACATGGTTGGGTGTATTGTGCGGGGGGGGGGGGGGGGGAGGGAAGGATTGAAAGGCATGACATGGTGGGGTTATTGTGCAGAGGGGGAGCGATTGAAGGGCGTGACATGGGGGGTGTATTGGCAGGGGAAGCGATTGAAGGGCGTGACATGGGGGGTGTTTTGGGTGCAGGGGTGGGGGGGGGGGGGAGAAGTGACTGAAAGGCGTGACACGGTGGGTGTATTGTGCAGGGTGGGTTGGGGGGGGGGGAAGAGCGATTGAAAGGCGTGACACGGTGGGTGTATTGTGCAGAGGAGAGCGATTGAAGGGCTGACATGGTGGGTGTATTGTGCAGGGGTTTTGGGGAGGGGGGGGGGGGGCGATTAAAGGGGCGTGACATGGTGGTGTATTGTGCAGGGTGGGGAGGGGGGGGGGGCGATTGAAGGGCGTGACATGGTGGGTGTATTGTGCAGAGGAGAGCGATTGAAGGGCTTTACAGGGTGGGTTTTATTGTGCAGGGGTGGGGGGGGGGGGGGCGATTGAAGGGCGGGGACATGGTGGTGTATTGTGCAGGGGTGGGGAGGGGGGGGGGGCGATTGAAGGGCGTGACATGGTGGGTGTATTGTGCAGAGGGGGAGCGACTGATGGGCATGGCAAGTCTTAATGACCCTTGACTAAAAGGTAAAAAAAAAAAAGATAAAAGAACTAAGGAGCAAAAACATTGCAGCTGGATCCTGCGGATCATTTCTTTTCTGGCGTTGGGTACGTAGTGCCACCGCTCGACTCTGGTGTTTTGGCGTGGACAGTTTGTCGTGTGACATGCTGTAGACAAAAATTGAATGCACGAAGCCGCTGGCGTCTCCTTTGAAATTGCGTGTTTCACCTGACAACTTTGTCGTGTGGCTTGGGCCTTTAGCCGTGAAGACAGGACGTCATCAGTAGACTTCTCATCAAGATGGTACCACTGTGCCCTCATCTCCCTGCCCACTAACCTCCACCCTCCCTCGTCCCTAGCCGGCACTCATTAGTGACTAGGGCCTTGATCACATGGGACTTTTGCTCCCCCCCCCCCCCCCAGACACCACAGAATCCCCATCATTTACGAAGCGCCGTTACCCTGTAACCTTTCCCCTCCTCACCCACTTACCCTGTAACCTTTCCCCCTCCTCACCCACTTACCCTGTAACCTTTCCCCCTCCTCACCATCACTCTTCTGGACTCCCCACATCCACCCCTTCGTTTCCCCCTCCTCCCTCACCCCTCCCCCTCCTGCCGTTTCTCTTCCTCTGTCATCTTTCTTCTGGTTCTCCCTTGTTCTTTCTTCGCCATCTCTGTTCTCTGTCTGTCTGTCTGTCTGTCTCTCTTTCTCACTCTCTCCTCCTTCTCCTCCTCCTCCTCTCCTCCTCCTTCTTCTTCTTCTTCTTCTTCTTCTTCTTCTTCTTCTTCTTCTATTTGTCTGTGTCGATCTGTCTCTGTGTCTGTGTCTTTGTCTCTATCGCTTTTTCTGTCTGTCTGTCTGTCTGCTTGTCTGTCTGTCTGTCTGTCTGTCTGTCTGTCTGTCTGTCTGTCTCTCTCTCTCTGCGTGCGTGCATGCGCGCGCGCTTGTGTGTGTATGTGTGTGCGTGTGTGTGTGTGTGTGAGTACGAGCGTGCGTGCTGTGTGTGTGCATAAATGGTGCATATATAATATATATATATATATATATATATATATATATATATATATACTGCTGTATTAATATATATATATATATATATGTGTGTGTGGTGTGTGTGTGTGTGTGTGTGTGTGTGTGTGTGTGTGTTTTCGCGCGAGCGTAAGTGTGTGTGTGTGTGTGTGTGTGTGCGTGTATGGGGGGGGGGGGGGGCTCTTCCAAAAAAAATGATTATCCCTAGAGTTTCGCATTGATCCTGACTGAATTTTCTGAGGCCTAAAAAATTTTTAAAAATTTTGTGATCAGAAAATAAACAAAGTACAAAAGTCTTATACATAGGTGATGAGCAAAAAGACTGGTGTATCTGTGTTGTTGGGAAAAGAGCATTAACGAAATAAAGATTCGTAGATATGGCAATACGAAAGAAAGCAGAAGTACTTGGCCAGAGAAACCCGCTAAATGCGGCATTAAACATTCATAGCACAAAACAAAAGGTGTACTGAAATAATGTTTTTAGCCAACAGGGCAAAACGAATACAAAAACAAAAAACACGACCTTGCACAAGAATTGTCGCGGATTACTTATACACCCCAGTTCGTCTATGTAAACGACGAACATGGACATTTTCATGAGCCTATCAACAGACAAGATTTAAAAGAAACAAAAATCAGAACTCGTATGACAAAATGAAGGTGGATATTCTAAAACCATACTTCCTATTTTTCGCAGGTATTTGGTTAACTGGTTGAAACTTTGTCTTGAGAATAATTTTAAAACGGAAAAAAATGACACAATAATTATACGATTAGGTAGATTAAGAAACACGCTGGGGTTTTTTTTTTAATTAAACATCTTTCAACACACGAATCTTTAAGGTCAGGAGGAACATGCAACAATAAAAACGGATGTCATCTGTCATGTCGTATCAAATCTCTAGACTGCCCAGCAGGGCAGGATTCCGTACACCCTCATCATTACCAGTCGAGGTCAGTAGTAAAGATGAGGATGACAACCAATTCCTCTTGATTCACCACCCCAACACCTGTCCCCCCCCCCCCGTTCCCTTTTTTTTTTCTTTTTTTTTTTTCTCTCCTGTTACCAGCGCCCCTAAAAAGAAAATTGCTCCCATGCTGCTCATAAACTTTTGCGCCTTCCCCCACCCCCCCCCCCCACCCCCCCCCCACCCCAACAACACAACACCACCAACACACCACAACACCAAAAACA
>JAMYXO010007834.1:0-7500 GCA_033310375.1 Conus canariensis
AAAAATTTTGGGGAAAAAAAAGGGTTTTGGGGGGTTTGGGGGGGGGGGTTTTTTTTTTTTTGGGGGGTTAAAGGGGTTTGGGTTTTTTGGGGTTTGGGGTTTGGGGGGGTTTTTTTGGGGGGTTTTTTTTTAAATTTTTTTAAATTAAATTTAAATTAAATTTTTTTAAAAAATTTTAAAAATTTTTTTTTTAAATTTTAAATTAAATTTTTTTAAATTTTTAAAAAATTTTTTTTTTTTAAAATTTTTAAAAAAAATTTTAAAAAATTTAAAAAAAAAAATTTTAAAAAAAAAAAAACCCCCCCCCCCCCCCAAATTTTGGGGTTTTGGGGGGGGGGGGGGGTTTTTTTTTTTAAAATTTTTTTAAAAGGGGGGGGGAAAAATTTGGGGAAAAATTTTTTAAAAAAAAAATTTTTTTAAAAATTTGGGGTTTAAAAATTAAAAAAAGGGGGGGTTTTTTTTTTAAAAATTTTTTGGGGGGAAAAATTGGGGGAAATTAAAAATTAAAAAAGGGGGGGGGGAAAGGGGGAAAGGGGGAAAGGGGTTTGGGGTTTGGGGGAAATTTTTAAAGGGTTTGGGGGTTTTGGGGTTTTGGGTTTTAAATTTTAAAAAAAATTTTTGGGGGTTTGGGTTTGGTTTGGTTTTTTAAAAATTTGGTTTTTTTGGGGGGAAAAAAAGGGAAAAAAATTTGGGGTTTGGGGTTTTTTTTTGGGGTTTTTTTGGGGTTTTTGGGGGGTTTTTTTAAAAAAGGGGGAAAAATTTTTTGGGGGGGGAAAATTTGGTTTTTTTTTTTGGGTTTTTAAAAAGGAAAGTTTTAAAGGGGTTTGGTTAAATTAAAGGGGTTTGGGGGGGGGTTTTTTTTTTTTTTTTTTTAAAAAAAAAAGGGAAAAATTGGGAAAAAAAAAAAAAATTTTTTTTTTTTTTTTTTTTTTTTAAAAAAAAAAAAAAAAAAAGGGGGGGGGGGGGTTTGGGGAAAGGGTTTGGGTTTGGGAAAAAAGGGGGGGGTTAAAGGTTCAAGGGGGAAATTAAAATTAAAATTAAAGGGGTTTGGGTTTAAAAAAAAAATTTTTTTTTTAAAAAAAAATTTTTAAAAAAAAGGGGAAAAATTAAATTTTTGGGGGAAAAAAGGTTTTTTGAATTTTGGGGGGGGGGGGGGGGGTTTTTTTTTTTTTTTTTTTTTTTTTTTTTTTAAAAAAAAAAAAAAAAAAAGGGGGAAAAAAATTTTTGGGGGAAAAAAGGAAAGGGGGGGTTAAAGGGGTTTGGGTTAAAGGTTTTTTAAAGGGGTTTGGGGTTTGGGGTTTTTTGGGGGGTTTTTTTGGGTTTTTTTTGGGGGTTGGGGGGGAATTTTTGGGAAAATTAAAAAGGGTTTTGGGGGGGTTAAGGGTTTGGGGGGGGGTTTTTTTTAAGGGGGAAATTTTTGGGTTTTTTTGGGGGGGTTTTTTTGGGGGGGTTTTGGGGGGGTTTTTTTTTTTTTTTTAAAAATTTGGGTTTGGGTTTTTTTTGGGGGGAAAGGGGTTTAAAAAAAGGGGGGGGGGGAAAAATTAAAAAAAAGGGGGAAAAAAAAAAGGGAAAGGGAAAAATTTGGGGGAAAAATTTTTAGGTTTGGGTTTTGAGGTTTTTGGGGGGGTTAAAGGGAAAAAAAAAGGGGGGAAAAATTAAAATTTAAAAATTAAAGGGGTTTGGGTTTGGTTTTTAAAAAAAAGGGGGGAAAAACCCCGGGGGGGGGGGGGGGGGGGTTTGGGTTTTTTTTTTTTTTTTTTTAAAAAAAGGGGGTTAAAATTAAAGGGTTTGGGGTTTGGGTTTTTGGGAAGTTAAAGTTAAGTAAAGTTAAGGTGAAAAGTTAAGGTTACAAGTTTAAAGTTAAAGTTAAAGTTAAAAGTTTAGTGTTAAAGTTAAAGTTAAAGTTAAGGTTTAAAGTTAAAGTTAAAGTTATGGTTAAAGTTAAAGTTAAAAGTTAAAGTTAAAGTTAAGTTAAAGTTAGAGTTAAGTTAAGTTGAATTTTGAAGGTTAAATTAAAGTTAAAGTTTTAAGTTAAAGTTAAATTAAAGTTAAAGTTAAAGTTAAAGTTAAAGTTAAAGTTATGGTTAAAGTTTAAAGTTAAAGTTAAAGTTAAAGTTAAGTTAAAGTTCAAGGTTTTAAGTTAAAGTTAGAGTTAAAGTTAAAAGTTAAAGTTAAAGTTAACGTTATGTTAAGGTAAAGTTAAAAGTTTACAGTTTAAAGTTTGAAGTTAGTTGGTTGAAGTAGATTTTAAGTTAAAGTTGAAGTTAAAGTTTAAGTGAAAGTGGAGGGTTAAGGTTAACGAAATGTAAGTTATAAATTTAAGTTGAAATTTGAAAGTTGAAGTTTAACGTTAATACGTTAGAGTTAAAGTTACAGTTTAAGTTAAAGTAAAGTTAAATTTAAAGTTAAAGTTAAAGTTAGAATCTTGGAGTGGAAGTTAGTGGTTGTGTTAAAGTTAAAGTAAAGTTACAGTTTAAAGTTAAAGTTAAAAGTTAAAGTTAAAGTTAAAGTTAAAGTTAAAGTTAAAGTTAAAGTTATAATTCAGAGTGAAGTTAAAGTTGAGGTGAACCGTGAAGGTTAAGGTGAAAAGTTAGAGTTAAAGTTAGGGTGAAAGTATAAAGTTACAAGTTAAAAGTTAACGTTAGAGTTCAAGTTAAAAGTTAAAGTTGGAGAGAAAGTGCAAAGGTTAAGGTTTAAAGTTAAAGTTAAAGTTAAAGTTAAAGTTGAATTTAGAAGGTTTAAGTTTAATTAAAGTTTAAGTTAAAGTTAAATGTAAAGTTAAAGTGAAAGTTAAAAGGTTAAAGTTAAAGTTAACGTTTAGCAGTTTCAACGTTAAAGTTACGGTTTTCAAAGTTAAACAGTTCAAGTTAAAGTTACGTTAAAGTTTTACTTGTATAAAGGGTCAGAGACTTAAGTTAACAGTTGACAGTTAAAGTTTTTCCGTGAAGTGTACAGTTTCATTTTACGAACATTTAGTTTAAGGGTTAAGTTAAATTTTTGAAAGTAAAGTTAAGGTTTAAGGTTACGGTTAAAGTTCATTAGTGAGAGTAAGTTAGAGTTAAAGTTTAAAGTTAAAGTTAAACGTTAATGGTTTAGCCGTTTAAAGTTAAAGTTCAAAGTTTAAAGTTAAAGTGAAAAAAAGTTTAAAGAAAAAAAATTAAAGTTAAAAGTAAAGTTAAAGTTAAGTTAAATTAAAGTTAAAGAGAAAGTTACAGTTAAAGTTACAATGTTAAAGTTAAAGTTAAATATTGAGTTAGAGTTTAATGGTAAGAGTTAAAGTTAAATGTTTAACGTTAGAGTTAGAGTTAAAGTTAAAGTTAACGTTAAAGTTAACGTTATAGTTAAAAGACAGTTAAATGTTAAAATTATAGTTTGCAGTTAGTTGTTGAAAGGTAAGAGTTAAACAGGTTAAAGTTGAAGTTATAGTTTAAGTGAAGTGACGTTAAGGTTAAGAATTGGAAGTTATAATTTAAGTTGCTTTTGACAGTTGAAGTTTAAGTTCAAGGTTGAAAATTTAAAGTTCAAGTTAAAGTTACAGTTAAAAGCTTAGAATTTGGAGTGTAAGTTAATGTTGAGTTAAAGTTAAATTTAAGTTACAGTGAAGTTCAAGTTATAGTTTTAAAAGTTAAAGTTATAGTTACAGTTAAAGTTTTAAAGTTAAAGTTATTGGTTTCAAGTTAAAGTTAAAGTTAAAGGTAAAGTTTAATGTTAAAGTTAAAGTGAAAGTTAAAGTTAAAGGTAACTAATCCCTTTCACCTAACATCCTTTTATATTTTCCTATCCATAAGCTTTATCCCTATCCGTCAAAACTTCACCCCTTAACACATTAATCACCTATCTTTAACCCTAAAACCTATTACGATTATCCCTTACCCTAACCCTATCCTATCACTTAAGGTCTCTAAAAGATCAGGAACATTAATCCCTATACCCTTTAACCTATCACTTTTCCACCTTATAAATTATCCAAATGCACATTTCAATTTCACTTATACCATAACCCTAACCCTAACCCTAAACACTATCCTAAACCCCTTAACCTTAACCTCACCCTAACCCCCCCACATAACCATAACCTATCCCTTACCCTAACACTAACTCTAACCCATAACCCTAACTCTAACCTAACCCTAACCCTAACCTAAAACATAACCCAAACCTTAACCCCTAATCCTAACCTTAACCCTAATCCTAACGAAGAAGCCCTTAACGCTAAATCCCCACCCCCCCCCCCCCCCCAAACCTAACCTAACCATAAACCTATCACTATTTCGTATCTTAACATCATAATCCTTAACCCAATCCTAATCCATATGCCCTAACCCTAACCACTAAACCCTATCACTAACTCTAACCCCCAAACTAATTAATTTTTTTTGTTAAATTTTTTTTTTAAAAAAGGGTTAAAATTTTTTAATTAAATTAAAAAAAATTTTTTTAAAAAATTTTTTTTTTAAAAACCCCTTTCCCCAAAATTTTTTTCCCCTTTTCCTTTTTTTTTAAAAAAAAAAAAAAAAATTTTAAAAACTTTCCCTTTTAAAAAAAATTTAATTTTTTTAAAAAATTTTTCCTTTTTTTCCAAAAAAAAATTTTTTTTTTTTAACCTTACTTTTTTAAAAATTTCCAAAAATTTAATTTAAATTTTTCCCCAAACCCCCCCCAAAAAAAAAAAACCCCCCTTTAAATTTAAAAAACCCCCCCCCCCAAAATTTCCTTTTTCCCTTTCCCCCCCCCCCAAAAAAAAAAAAAAACCCCCCCCAAAAACCCAAAACCCAAAAAATAAACCCCCTTTTCCCCTTTTCCCCCCCCCCAAAAAAAACCCCTTTTTTTAAAAAAACCCCCCCCCCAAAAATTTTTCCCCCTAAAATTTTTTTTTAAAAACTTTCCCAACCCAACCTTCCTTTCCCTTTTAAAAAACCCCCCTTTTTTTTTTAAAAAAAAAAAAACCCCCAAAATTTTAAATTAAAATTTTTTAAAAAAAAAAAACCCCCCCCCCCCTTTTAAATTTTAAACCCCCAAAACCCCCAAAAACCCCCCCCCAAAAAAAAAAAACAAAATTTTTCTTTAAATTTTCCCAAAAATTTTTCCTTAACCCTTTTTTAAAAAAAACCCCCTTTTTTTAAAAACCTTTTTCCAAAAATTTTTAAAAAAAACCCCCAAAAAATTTTTCCCCCCTTTTTTTAAAAAAACCCAAAATTTAAAAAACCCAAAAAAAATTTAAAAAAAAAAAAAAAAAAAAAATTTTCCCAAAAAATTTTTCCCCCCTTAAACCCCAAATTTAAAATTTTTCCCCCAACCCCCAACCCCCAAAAAAAAAAACCCAACCCCCCCTTTAAAAAATTTTTTTTTTCCCCCCCTTTTTAAATTTCCCCCCCTTTTTTTTTTTAAAAAAAACCCCCTTTTTTTTTTTCCCCCCCCGGAACCCAAAAAAAAAATTTTAAATTTTTTTAAAAATTAAACCCCTTTCCCCCAAAAAATTTAAACCCAAACCCCAACCCCCCCCCAAAAAAACCCAAAACCCCAACCAAAACCCCCCCCCCCTTTCCCAAACCCCCAAAAAATTTTTAAAAAAAAAAACCTTTTTTTTTTCCCCCCCCCCTTTTTTTTTCCCCCTTTTTTTTTTTTTTTTAAAAAAAAAATTTTTTTTGGGGGGGGGGGGTTGGGGGGTTTTTTTTGGGGGGTTAAGGGGTTTGGGGGGGGTTTGGGTTTGGGGGGGGGAAAAAAAAAGGGTTTGGGGGGGTTAGGTTGGGTTAGGGTTAGGGTTAGGTTAGGTTAGGTTAGGTTAGGGTTAGGGTAGGGTAGGGTAGGGTTAGGTTAGGGTAGTTGGTTAGGGTTGTTAGGGTTGGTAGTAGGTAGTGGGTAGGTAGGGTTAGGTTGGTTAGGTAGGTAGGTAGTTAGGTTGATTGGTTAGTTAGTGGGTAGTTAGGTTAGTTAGGTTAGAGGTTAGTTAGGGTGGGTTAGGGGTAGGGTTAGGGTTGGTTAGGTTAGGGAGTTAGGGTTAGGTTAGGTAGTGGTAGGTTAGGGTTAGGTTAGTTGGGTAGGTTAGGTTGTAGGTTAGGGTTAGGGTGGTTAGGTTGGGTTAGGTAGGTTAGGTAGGTAGGTTAGGGTTAGGTTAGGTATGGTTAGTTTTAGGGTTGGGTTTGGGTTAGGGTTAGTTAGGTTAGGTTAGGTTAGGGTTGGTAGGTGGGTTAGGTTAGGTAGGTTGGGTTAGGTTAGGGTTAGGTTAGGTAGGGTGGGTTTGATGGTTGGTATGGATGGTTGTTAGATGGTAGTTAGGTAGGTTAGGGTTAGGTTTAGGTAGGGTTTTGATTGGTTTAGGTGTAGGTAGGGTTAGGTTAGGTAGGGTAGGTAGGGTTGGTAGGTTAGGGTTAGGGTTTTAGGGTTGGGTTAGGGTTAGGTGGTTAGGGTTAGGTTAGGGTAGGTTAGGGTTAGGGTAGGTGGGTTAGGAGGTAGGTTAGGTGGGTTGGTAGTAGTTAGTGGGTTAGGGTTAGGGTTAGGGTTAGGTTAGGTAGGGTTGTAGGGTAGGGTTGGGTAGGGTAGGTTAGGGTTAGGTTGGTTAGTAGGGTAGGGTTTTGGAGTTAGGTTAGTGGAGGTTAGGTGATAGGGTAGGTTAGGTAGGTTGGTTAGGTTAGGGTAGGGTTAGGTAGGGTTAGGGTTAGGGTTAGGGTAGGGTTAGGGTTAGTGTTAGTTAGGGTTGTTGGGTTAGGGTTAGTTAGGGTAGGTTAGGGTGGGTTAGGTTGGTTGGGTAGGGTTAGGTATGGATTGTTGGGTTAGTTGGGTTAGGTAGGATAGTAGGTTAGGTTAGGGTTAGGTAGGTTAGCGTTGTAGTAGGTTAGGTTAGGTTGGTTAGTTAGGGTTAGGTTGGTTGTTGGTGGGTAGGTTAGGTTGTAGTTAGGGTTAGGTTATGTTAGGGTTAGGTTAGGGTTAGGTGTGTTAGGTTAGGTTAGGTGGTTAGGTTAGGTTAGGTTAGGGTTAGGTTAGGGTTAGGGTTGGTTATTGGTAGGTTAGGGTTAGGTTTTAGTTAGGTTGGTTAGGTAGGGTTATGTTAGGTTAGGGTTAGGGTTAGGTAGGTAGGGTTAGGGTAGGTGGTTAGGTTGGTAGGGTTAGGTTAGGGTAGGGTAGTTGGTTGGGTTAGGGTAGGTTAGGGTTAGTTAGGTTAGGTTTTGTGTTTTGGTAGGTTGGGTTAGGTTAGGGTTAGGTAGGTTAGGTTAGGTTAGGTTAGGGTTATGTTGGTAGGGTTAGGTTAGGTTAGGAGTGGTTGGGTAGGGTTAGGGTTAGGGTTGGTAGGTTAGGGTTTGTTAGGTGGTGGATTAGGTTAGGGTTAGGGAAGGTTAGGTTAGGTAGGGTTAGGGTTAGGGTTAAGGTTTGGTAGGTTAGGTTAGGGTTAGGGTTAGGTTTAGGTTTAGGATAGGGAGAGACTTGGGTTAGGGTTAGGGTTAGGGTTAGGTTAGGTTAGGTTAGGGTTAGGGTTAGGTTAGGTAGGGTAAGGTTAGGTAGGAT